>JAASFO010000111.1:0-39583 GCA_023333815.1 Globisporangium recalcitrans
CAGCACGTCAAGCGCTCGTCCGGCACGGTTGACGGTCTCAACGCGCTCACAGCCGAGAACCACACACTCGCGGCGGAGGAGCCTGCGAGCAACAACGTGCGCCGCAACCTCGCCACGTCCCTCGACTGGACCACGTCGGGCTGTGTCGCGGGAGTCAAGGACCAGGGTAACTGCGGCTCGTGTTGGGCGTTCTCCTCCATCGGCTCGCTCGAGTCCGCCAACTGTCTCAAGAACGGCGCGCTCCAGCTCTTCTCGGACCAGCAGGCGACCAGTTGCGACCCGACCTCGAGCGGCTGCGACGGCGGTGTAACGATCTATGCGCTCAAGTACCTCCAGAATTTTGGCGGCGCTTGCACTGTGGACTCGTACCCGTACAAATCTGGAGACTCTGGCGCCACCGGCACGTGCAGCACGAACGGATGCAACAAGAAGACGATCGCGATCTCGTCTGTAGAGATCGTGGATGAGTCGGAGCTTGCTCTGGTCGCCGCCATCGCCAAGCAGCCAGTCGCTGTCTCTCTTGCAGCTGGTAACAACGAGTGGAAGCAGTACACTGGTGGAGTTGTGTCGTCGTGCTCCACAAATGATCTGGACCACGCCGTGCTCGCCGTGGGCTACGACGACACGTCGTTCAAGCTCAAGAACCAGTGGAGCACCTGGTGGGGTGAGAACGGCTACATCCGCCTCAAGCGCAACGGCGCCAACTCAGCGTGCCACATCGTCAACGGCCAAAACACGTACCCAAAGCTCGCCTAAACGAACTTCCCCAACGTGCAGCAATACGAAGCATCCATACAAATAGCGAATGAGTGAATGAGTCAATTCCAAGAATAGTAAATGTGTGTTCTGAACGTGCAACCCAGTGTGCTCTGGTGCATCGGCGAAATGAAGCTCGTGAGATCTTCAAGTCTACTGCTTTGACATAATGCATGGAGCTGCCTTCCGGGTGTGGGACAGCGAGTGGGTCCCTGCCTGCTCGCTGCAAGGCTACGTGGACAGCATTGACCTTACAGTGAGACCGAGTTCCTGAGTTGTGCCAGAGCGAATACGTTATCCTACAGTGCAGTCAAGGTCTTAGAAAGCTGTGGTTCTTCATCAGCTTTGCCGTCCACACAACCACAAGAACATTCGCTGCAAAGACACGGCTCAAGAAGCTCATCATGGAGCAGAAGTGTCGAGTTCGATTAAGGATGTTGAAGTGCTTCACACACGACGAACGAAATCCACTGCGTTGGACATTCAGCGAACGCTGCCACTTGAGCTTCAAAGCCAACATCCATCACTCACGCAGAACGAAGTATCCACCCTCAAAAGCATCGCCATCGCCCTTCAGTAGAGAGATCCCGGTTCACAAAACTCGGTCGCTCTCAAGTCGCCACGCGGCAGAACAAGAACAAGAATCGACTAAGCGAGCGAGCGATCTCCAGTCCAGTCGTTGAACCCATCTGAAGAGCTCCATCCGGAATGATGGTAACCAAAAATCCACAGACCAGCACTCAGCTCTAACCTCTTGACATTCTTGAAGCGCCGTACAGTGCACGACTGAACAACATCATCGGTTTATCCGTGTGGTACAGTGCGTCTGCTTCCTTCTTGCTCTTCCCAACTCTTCCAGCATCTCAAAGAACTGACGAACTCATGACATCAGAACCCAATTTCCGCCCAGGACGACACGCGGAAGCACCCACTAACCAACGCGCTCACAAGCCCACAAGAGCGAAGAAGAAGAAGAAGACAAGATGACGTCTCTGTGGTCGTCCATGACGTACATGCTGCTGCCGCCCGCGGTCGTGCTGTGAGTATAGTGAGCTGCCTTGTCCGGACGATGTGCTGGCGTGAATGAGCAAGCTCTGATGATTATCGTGTGTGTGTGTGTGTGTGTGGTGCTGATGATGATCCGTGTTCAATAATAGGCTGCTGCTGCTCACGATCCCGTTCCCGAGCATGCTGCTGAACAAGGGGATCGTCAAGTTCGGCGACCTGGTGTTCAACATCCGCGTGGGCACGCTGAGCATCTTCTCGATCATCACGACGATCTCGTTCATCGTGCTTTGTGGTGCGTATATTGTTGTTTGTGTGCTGGCTGAGAGAGTGAATGCGTCGGCCATCTGTATGCTTAGGCTATGATTAGTTGTCTCTGACGTATGTCCTGTTTTGGCAATGCCGTGTGTGTCTGACCGGTAGCGCAAACGTACGACTTGCAGAAGCGCTATTCTCTCCACGACAACCACTCGGACGGTCACTACGCTGCTGATCTGCAGGTGCGTGACGCCACGCAGTGCTTGCAAGCTGCGCATGCCTCTTCAGCACGAATGGCTGTTAACACTTGTGTGTGTTCTCTTGCGCCTGCCTTCCAATAGAAAAAAGCGACTCGCTGGAGATCGGAGCGCAACTGGTGGATCAGCGCGCTCACGTTCACCATCTACTGGTACGTTGATGCGCCATCCTCACACACTCTCGTGCGCATCCACTCGCTAACCAAACAGCACTCGCTTCGCTTTGCCATCACAGGATGCTCTTGCGCTTCCACGCGATGAAGAAGCAGCTGCTCAAGGCTCAGCGTCGCGACGATTAAAGAAAGCGACAACGACCCAGCAACACGCCTCAGTTCTCCTCATTTGCTGCTCGCACAGCCCCCACGCTTCCATTGCCATCTATCCATCCACTGTGCGTAAGATATGAATGCATCCGCTCTCTGTTTTGCTGTCTTTTGGTCGCTTGAGTCGTGTTGCTCCATTTCCAAGCAAACTGCTGCATCTTTTCCATTAAGTGCGCTCGTTTTCGTACCTTAACGGGACAAAGTACGATTGCAGCTTCTCATAAGTGCGCATGCTCCATTTTTCAAAGAGATCAATCAGATCACAAAGGCGACCAAAACGCTAAGCGACCAAAAGCAAGCAGCATGGGACGGTTCGTGGAGGCGGCCATGCGACCCGGGAGCCGCGAGTTCGTGATCATTCTGAACTGCGTGCTCGCCGCGCTCTTCTTCGTGATGCTGACGGTCGTGTACACGCAGCTGGAGGACTCGATCCACGTGTTCGTGATGCTCTTCATCGTCGTGGGACTCACCGTTTCGATCAACTGGTTCATCATCGAAGCAAACAGGCTCAAGGAGCACAGCGCAGTGGACTCGTCGTCGCCAGCAGGGAAGCTCAAGCAGGAAGCAGCCAAGTCTGCGCGTGGGAAGACAGATTAGTGCTGATGACGATGGTGGGGAAGTGAATGTGCTTCGTGCCAGGGAGTGGGCAGGTGCCGCGTGCCTTCGGTTCGTAGCTCATGTGCCATTTCCGAGGAGCTGCCATCCATCCCCCTTCATATCTATCTATCTATCGTCACGCAGCCAAACAAACACCTATCAATGGGATACGAGTATAAAAACCTGCTCTATGATTGTGTGTGTGTAGAAGAGAAAAGAAAGTGAAACAACGATGGGCTATGAAACATCTGATCCTACTTTCGCTTCTGCCTCTTGTTGGCGCGCATCTGCTGCTGCTTGGCGAGCGCCTCCTGCACCATCGTGTCGTAGTCGTCGGCGCTCGCGAACGGCGACTTGCGCTTCGGCGCCGGCGGCGTCTTCTTGTTGCTCGTGTTGCTCTTGGACTTGGCAGGCGCGACTTCCTCCTCTTCTTCGCTGTCGTCGTCGCCGTCCATCTCGGCAAAGTCAAAGCCGTCTCCATCGTCATCGTCGTCGTCCATCTCACCTCCGTCGTCCTCATCGCTATCATCACCAGCTCCGTTGTCAAAGTCGGCTCCGAATTCAGGAGCTTCCTCATCAAGCTCACCGCCGTCCTCTTCATCTTCATCTTCGTCATCGCTCCAGTCGTCGATCTCCGGGTCCTCGTGGTCCAGGTCGCCGTCCTTCATGATGCCCTCGGCCAGCTCCTGCGCATACGCCTCGAGCTCGTCGTCCTCGTCGCTGTCCACGTCCGAGAGCGCGTCGCCCACACGCTCGTCGCGCAGACTCTTCTTCTTCTTCTTGAGGTTCGGCATCGACGCCTCGCGCGTCGCACGCTCCTTGAAGAACTTGTAAAAGAACTTGTCGCTCTCGTCCAGCATCTCCTCGGACTCCTGCAGCACGGCCTCCGTGTTGATCGGCGCGAAGCTCCAGCTCTTGGTCTTGCCTCCTTCGCTGCTGCCGCTGGCTTCGATCTTGTGGCGCGGCTTCTTGTTCATAAACTTCTCAAAGAACGCGTGCATCGTGAAGTCCACGAGCGGGTCGCCAGCGTACGTGATGCCCGTGCTCTTGTTCTCGATCAGCTGGCGCGCAAACACCTGCACCGACGGGTGGTAGTGGTGCACCAAGTGGTGCAGCTCCCACGCGCACGCGTTCTCGGCGCCGGCGTACAGCGGATTGCGCTTGCGCGGGTCGTAGCTCTCCGTTGGCAGCACGGTCTCGCCGTCATTAGCCTGCGACTTGATCTCCTGCTTGATCTCTTCGTCCGAGTCCGAGTCGCTCTCGTCAAACGTCACAGCAGTCGGCACCTCCTTCTTGGTCTTCTTCTCCGACTCGACCTTGCCAAACATCTGCTCCAGCACCTTCTGCGAGCGCTCGGCGTCCGTGAGACCGTCGTTGAGCTCCGCTGGGGTCTCCGAATCTCCCTCTTCGTCGGTCTCTTCGTCGTCTTCCTTGTCATCTTCCAGCTTGAACTTTTGCTCTTCTACATCATCGCCACTGTCATCCGCCTTGGCGTCTTCAAAGTGCTCGTCTTCGCCATCGCCACCGAGTCCGCCTCCGCTCGATCCGCCAGACTCGGGCTGATCGATCAGCGTGCGCAGCGTCGGCTTGATCTTCACGAGCTCCGAGAGCAGGAACAGCACGGCGCACGTGAACGCGGGCGTCATCACGGTCGTGAGCTGCAGCAGTCGCTTCATCATCGCGCCAGAGCGCGCGGGCGACACGTCGGCTTTCATCGCGCGGAAGATCAGGTTCAGGAACAGCGTGTGCTTGGACGTCTCGCGCACCTTCGGGTCAAAGAGCTTGTCGTAGAGCGCCGTGTAGAAGCGGTCCGAGACCGAGTTGGTGCTGTTCATGACCTGGAAGAGCAGCATCAGCGCCTGCACGCTCGTGCTGTGGTGCGCGCGGTGCACGACGGTGAAGAGCGAGTCGATCTCGTCGTGGAACTGCGCCGACGTGGTCTTGGCGTACGGGAACGCGCGGTTCACGCCCACGAGCAGCGCGCTGAGCAACTTGCGGTCCATGCCCTCGGCGGCGATCGGCTCGCTCTTCCTCTCCTTCGCGTCCTTCTTGTGCTTGCTCTTCTTCTTCGCGTCCTTCTTCTTCGCCTCAAACTTGAGGTCGTCGCCGCGCACCTCCTTCGTGAACAGACCAAAGTAGACCGTGATCAAGTGCGCCGCGAGCTCCGAGTCGTCGCCCGACTTGTCCAAGTAGATCTGGTTGATGAACAGGATCGCGTTGTACTTGGTGCGGTCCGACACCTGCGGCCGCGTGAGCACGCGCTCCACCTCGTCGATCACCACGCGCTTCATCGCCGGGTGCTCCTGGAGCAGCTCCTGCAACGTCTTGTGGATGTACGACGCGATCTTGCGGTCCGGGTCACCGAGTTTGTTCACGAGCATCGCAAGCAGCACGGCTTCCTGCTCTGGCTTGGCTGCGAGCAGCGCGTTCGCGGCGCGGATGCACGCGCGCTTGTGGTTGTCCACAGCGTCGTCCATGCCGTTCGCGAGCACGCCGACGAGCTGCGCAAACGCGGTCTTGAGACAGTGCTCGTAGAACCACACGACGAGGTGCTCGTCGGTCACGCCTGGGTGGTGCAGCGGGTTCTGGTGGAAAAACTTCAGTCGGCGCTCGTCCGGGAGCAGGTTGTTGATGAAGAGATCCTTGAGCGAGTCGACCGCCATCATGCTCTCACGACGCGCTTTCTTGCTTGCCATCGTAATCAGCTGTCCCAATCGCGAGAGGCAGTGGAACGGCGAGCCCTGGATCGTCAGCGTCAGCGCGGCGACGCGATCTGCGAGCGTACCGGACTTCATCATCGTCGCCAGGTACTTGTCGTCGCTCGACATCTTGCCGCTCTTCTTCGTCTCAAAGCGCTGCACCTCGTCCTCCAGCAGCCGCTGCGCGTGTCGCTTCTTGGTCTCGATCTGCTCTTCCGGGAGCTTGGTCGCGTCCAAGTCCAGCGGGTTGCGCGGCGCGCCAGCGGCAGCAGCCTTCTCCAGTGCCAACTGCGCCAGCTTCTTGTTCTTCTTCCTGCTAAAGCCGTTGCCCTTCGCTGGCGCATTGGCGGTACGCGCCTCCGGCTTGAGCTCCTTCAGCGGCTTCACCACCTGGTACCAGGACACGCCCTGCTCCGTCATCTTTGCCACGACGTTCTGCAGCACGACGGAGACCGCCGCTGCAGATGATGCGGCGACCGCGTGCGCGTGTTGCCTGCCGCCATCGTGCGGTTTGCTCTTGTGGTGGCTGTGGGCGGCGGCAGCAGGCGCCTTGCCGCCGGCAATGCCCTTGTGCGGCTGCTGCTTGTGCTTCGTGTTCTTCGGCGCCGGCTTGTCCTGCGGCTTGCCCTGCGGCGCCGTGCTCGTCAGCGGCTTCCTGGAGGCGGCGGCCATCAGTGATGCTCTGCGTCCAATAGTTTTGCTGTTGCAAATGAGGAACAGACGCACCAGCCAAACGAAAACAAACAGCACACATTTCGCTCCAGTCAGTCAAAGTCAGCTGGTCACTACCACAAGAACCCTGTCACTATTTGGGAATCTCCATTCGCACATGACACTTTGTATGGAGTTTTCCTATTTGGATTTGGTGATGCAGCATGCATTTGGATCGAGTGTGCGAATATCAAAGGGGTTCTTAAGAGGCAGCTATCTTTCTCTCTCTCTCTCTATGCGACCGCACTGCCGCGCGAGCGCAGCTGCTTCCACGTGTTCTCGCGCACGGCGTTCTGCAGCAGGTCGTACACCTGGTTGCAGCCCTCCATCGCGACGTTCATGAGCGACTCGAAGATCTCGAGCGGCAGCTTGCACTCCATCTGCAGCAGGTTGAGCTTCTGCGTGCGCGGGTTGAGCGCGATCACGAGCTGCGGCGCGCGAGCTGCTTCTTCCTGGTAGCTCAGATCTGTGTAACATAGCAACAACAACAACAGCAATGCAGGGTGAATACGACCATTCACATACCAACGACACACATAGTACAGTCGCACCGCAGAGCAGCGTCTGCTGGAGGTAGCCTGCCGAGGACGCGACGACAAAGTCGTTGAGCGCGATGCCGGCGTCGATGAGCGCGAGCGTGATCGCGTTGATGCTCGCGGGCACCTCGCCGCCGTCGGCGTGCAGCACCTGCACGAAGATGTCGATCTGCGAGCGCGGGTAGAGCTGCGTCTGGATGCACGCCTCGAAGATCTGCTTGATCGCCAGCGACGACTCCATCTTCTTGCGGTCGCCCGTGCGCTGCGGCTTGCGCTCCGACGTCGCGAACGCCGCCTGCGTGAACTCGCAGTGCACGACCGCGCGCGGCTGCGTGTTGCTCGCGGCGTTGCCCGACCCGGTGCCAACGGACGCGACGCCGCTGGACGCCGCCGCGGCGCCGGTCATCTTGAGCTCGCGCGGACCGTAGACCACCGCGACCACCTTGGTGTTGCCCTGCTCGTAGTACGCGGACCCGTCCACGCGCTGGAAGAGCCCGAAGCGCGTGCGGATGCGGCGCACCTCTTCGCTGCGACGGCCGTCCACGCGCAGCCCCGCGACGGAGATGAACTCGCCGCTGGACGCGCCGCCCAGGATGCTGGTGGAGCCCGCCTTGCCTGCCATGCTCGTCTCTGAGTTTGTGTTGTGTTTTGTTTTGGTGTCGCTTCCAATGATGTTTAGTTTGGGTCCAATCCTGTCTTTGGCGATAACCTCTGTGCAAGTATACTTGGACAAGCGCAACACTATACTGATTCTCAAAGGAAGCGTCGAACCGATCCTAAAAACGAAGGAGACAACTTGCAATTCGACTACAAAGGCATTTATTCGAGAATGCGACAGCGCAGGTAGATCGCGAACACAAAGCTGAAAATAGAGAGCATTTTCATTCACCTGCAACCTACCACGCCAAGCACTTTGCAACATCTGATTTTCCACAATCCTCACATCTATTTACTTTCGCGAAGGCGTTGGTTTCTTCCTCTGCACTGGCTTGGTTTCCTCCGAGTCTACCGCATTGTCTCCCTCATTGTTGTCCTTGGCGATGTGTTCGTAGAGTGGAAGCGCCTGCAAAAGTCGCGCGTGGCCGGTTTTGTTCGCCTCCTGAGGCTCCAGCGCGACCGAGTACGCCAAGAGCTGGATGCCTTTCTTTGCTGCGTGAGCGCACAGAGCAGCAAACTTCACGTCGTGGAGGAACGAGGGGGCGAACTCGTGGCAGTCGTCGCGCTGCACGAGAAACACGATCGCAGCGCTGATCTCTTTCGATGTCGATGTCTCCGCTTGGCTCTCAACCAGCTCGGTGAGCTCCGTCACGTGCTTTTGAGCACGGTCTGAGATCGTATCTGGAAACAGCGCGCAGAATCTGGATTTATCGACCGCGGATGCAACTTGCTCGAGCGGGTGGGCAAAGCTCACGCTCTTCACTTCGACGTACTTTTGGCGCGGGACGACCTCGTCTTCGGCAGACGAGAGCACAAAGTCCACTCGGCTGTTCTTGGCAAACTTGACTTCGCGCTGGAACGTCGAGAAAAGCCCAAGCTCCGGCAGCCACTGCGCTGCGATCGCCTTCTCGACCATGCGGTTCGCGAGCGTCGAGTGCACGCCAACCCACACCCTGCGCTCGCCATTCTACAGTTGGTCAACCGCACACAGAAAGCACATAGTCAATGATTAGAGACTGGCTCACCGGCAATAGAACCAAGTATTCAAGCCACTTACGTCCACTTGAATCATCTCGAGCGTGTACTGGTACTTGCGCTTGGGGTCGTCGCTCTTGGACAACTGCACACGCGCGTTCGGGAGGTCCAGGAGCCCGACCATGGGTCCCGTGTTTGGACAGTACACCGTCACGACACTCGCTTCGTTCACAGGCGCATCGTCATCTCTACTCTGCTCTTGGTCAGCGTCCACCAGCTCAATGTCGGCGAGGAAGCGCTTGTAGCGCTTGATCAGACGTCCGGGCACCAAGTGCTCGTACGTGTACACAATCTTATCATCCGCACTGTCACTTGCTGCAGTAGTTGATGCACCATGGCGGCGCTCTTTCAGCGCACTCAGCAATGGGAACTGTGCTGCCGAAAAAGACGATCCAGATGAAGCTGCTCCGGTGGTAACAATGGGGACGATCGGGATGCTGCTGCTTTTGGCGACCTTCTTGACAGCTGCAGCGGCGCCAGCGCTCGCCTTCTTCTTCGTCCCCGACTTGCTTGCTGGACTCGCGTTCGCGCGACGACGACTCTTCTTGACGCTCTCAGCCTCGCTCTCTTCGCTGCTGGACGCGCCGCCGCTGGCGTCTGATGCCGTAGGCGCTGTGGATAGTGCCGTGAGCGCGCGTTTCGAGCGTCGGAGCTGCATGGAGAGCACCGCTGATGTTCGCAGCTGCCTGCGATTTGTCAGCAGCAGCTCCATCTGATTGCAAGACGATGATGATGGTTGTCAAACAAGAGCAAAACAAATACGGCTGTTTCATTGGCTTATATGTTGTCAACCAATAGAGATCGCTGCAAGGTGGTTTTAGCCAATCGTATGCTCGTGACGCTCACACCAACCAATTTCCGACTGAGATCAGAGTGAGCAGTTTTGGTGCAGGTTGCAGGAAGAGTGCATCTCATTCGGCATTTGCAAGAAGCAGCGACGCACACCATTGAGGAGTCATCGACGACTCGACAGCGACACGACAGGGGTACCGCAATAACAGCAGAGGCGGTGCTGTCCATGTGTCTTGCCTCAGTTCATTTATGTAGTGTGCGTGTGTGTGCGTGTGGGGAGTCCAAGTCGCCTGGGTTGAAACAATGATTTACCATTTTTTGGTCTCGTTCGTATGAAACTTTACACAAGACAAAAGTCTTGTACATGATTCGAATCGGAAAGCTGAGTTTCGCCATCAACCAAGTTTGTAGGCATGGTCGGGTAGGGTGCGTTTGTGTTTGTGTGCGTGTTGATTAGACAGTGGTGTGCCGCCAGTCCCGCGCCAATGAGTGTGCTTATAATCCCGAGGAGATCAATGCGCAACACAACGAGGGTTGTTCACTTCTCCGCCATTTCCATCTTGGGTTCTTCTTTCCACTCTACCTATCACATCCATCGCTTACGCCATTCTGCTTGCGCCGCATGCGTTCATGCTTTCACCACCCACCCACGAGCTTTCATGGATGAACGCTGTCCAGGTGTCCCAAGAAAGCAGAATGAGTGCGTCTTCGCAGACGAAGAGGTCACGCCAAGGCGCGCGTGCATGAGCTCGCTGTCAGTCTCTTACGGATATGGATAAGCAGTGTATCTTTGTTAAAAATGTGCGGTCTTGTCTGTCTGTCCTGCTCCTCATGGTGCTGCATTAGTCTGCTGACGTACCGACAGCAGAGGCAGCTCAGAGCGCACCCGCTGATCTAATTGGCGCGCCAAAGCTGAAGCCAGAAGCTGCTCCTGTTGCTCCGCCGCTCACAGACGCGCTCCTCGCAACGCCCGCCGCCGCGCGCGCCTCCTCCAGCAGCGTGATGTACTTGAAATACGACGTCAACTTCTCCTTGAATCGCTGGATGCTCTCACGGAGCACGGCTTCGCGACCAGTCGACTCTGCGCCAAAGCCTCCAGCGTTTCCTCCATTTCGCAGAGCCGCTTCGGCAGAGTCCAGCACCACATCGAACAGGGTGTACGGGATCCACGGCAGCGACGCGCTCGGCGTGGTGACACGCTGCCGGAAACTCGCCTCGCTCTCACCGAGGAGCTCATCTGGGATCATCTGGTCCGCGAGCTTCACTGCGTCCACCAACAAGCCGTACTTCAGGTACAACTTCAAGAGTTTGGCTGGATTCCCCCGTTTCGGGTGCGCCAATCGGTCGTACAACCACGCAGGAAGCACGATCTTGACCTTCCACTCCAGGATCGTCGCAGCAGCGACTTCGTACTGCTCCAGTGCGTCAGTCGCAGTCAGGTACTCACGAAGCATGCGCCAGCACAGGCTGTCCAGTCCAACCGAGTGGGCGACAGCCACGCAGTAGCGCGCCATCGACTTGGTGATGTTGCTGTAGCCGATCGCGCTCTTCTTCGCAATGTCAACTGCAAGTTCAATCGCAAGCGAGCTCTCTTGCGTCTTCTCCAGCTTGGTGCTGTTTGTCCACGAGCAGCACGAGAGCGCCGAGTCCACGAGCAGCGCAACGACTTCCTCACCACCCATCGCGCTCAGCAGCACACTCTCGTCGTGACCGAGGTGCAGCAGGCGCAACTTGCCGTCCAGAACAGCGATCTCCCGAGCAAAGTCGTGTGCGGTGACAATGTTCAGCGGCAGGTTCTCCTTCGCGTCTGTCGCACGCACGACTGCCGCCTTGCGAGACCCCGACGACGAGTTCATGAGCTCTTCAGCGTGGTACTTTCGCACGATCCATCGGCTCGGCTCGGGGAGTGCAAGCAGCGAGTTCGTCGCCGCGTAGAGCGCATTCCGCTGCGCTTGCAACGAGGTGCTTGACTTCGTCTGCGCCAACCGCAGTCTCAGATACAGCGAGTGCATCGCGGCCGCGGCGTTTGCCGGCTGCTGCTTGCGCGAGTAGAACGCAAAGAGCAGGTTGTGGTACATGATCACCGCTGGGTCGACGCTTCCGTCCTTGACCACGTTCGCATTCGCTGCCTGCCATTGGATGTGCTTCTCGACCTCCGACTCCAGTGGTCCCCACTGGAACTCGCAGATCAGATCCAAGTGGCCGTATCGGCACAGCTCCTTCACCAGGTAGTTCACGCACTCGGCCGACGTGCTCAGCGCTCCGTTCTCTCCTTCGCTCTCCTCATCGCCATCTGCCATCTGCGCCGCGAGAGCTGATGACGTCGCATCCACTGTGTGCATCAACGCGAGGTGCGCGTCGCGGAAGAGCCGTTCCTCCACCGAGTACTTGAACACGTTCACCCACACAAAAGTCTGCAACGCACTGTCGCTCTCACCCGATCGGTTCAGCGCCTGCGTCACGACTGTCCACAGAAATCCGAGCATGTGGCTGAAGTAGCCGCGCGGGATCGTTTCCTTCAGCAAACCGATAACGTCGTAGATGAAGCGCTCCGACAGCAAATCGAACGAGTGCGGTTCATCGTGGTCCGACAGGAACGCCGACAGGCAGATGCTGAAACAGCGGATCGCCTGCTGGAAGCACCACAGCGCGTGCTCCTTGTCGTTCTCTTTCGCAGCGATCTGCCCCTCGCGAGCCAGACACTCGCCAATCGATCGCACGTATCGCTGCACTTCCGGGTTCTGGTCTGGGCTCTCGTACTTGATGCTGTGGAGACTCACGTCGCTCAGGCTGCAGCAAAACATCGAGCGCAAGAGCGAGAACTGCTTGCGCTTCTGGAGGAACTTGACCAACGGTTCATTTGGCTGGGAGACGTATCGCAGGACCTCTCGTGTGAACGAGCCCAGCACGCTGTGAGCCTCCTCACTCTGCACGTTGTTGTTCATCATTGCGATCTGCAGCACCGAGCGCGCACGCTTCAATGCCCCCGACGAGTTCAGTTTGCTGTTCGCCTCGAGCAAAAACAGTTGCAGCAGCGGAGGCAGCAGAGTCGCAGACGCTTTTGCGGATGACGAGTCGGTCTCCGTCGCATGCGCGATGTTTTGGCTCGAAATCCACTTGCTCAGGCGCCAGCGCTGGTAGATCGTGATCGATCGCGGCAGGTAAAACCGCGACACGTTGCGCAGGATCCCCGAGTTCAGAAATGCCGGCTGCGAGTCCACGAGGTACGACAGGAACAGCACCACGCGCAGCGCCTGGGTGCACATTTCATCGATCGTCCGCGCTGCGACTTGCTCAAACGCAAAGGAGATCTCGTTACCGCCGAACAAGTTGCGACTGATCGACGCAAAGCCATTGGACGATTCATCGTCCTCCATCGCGTGGTCTTCGTCATCGTCGTCGTAGCTCTCGTGGCGCTTCTTGGGCGGTGGGGAGGTGGAAGAAGAGCCGTCTTTCGACGCTTCAAATGGGAACAAGTGCTCCACCAAGTCTCGCAGCACTTGGTCGTGGAACTCGGTCTCCCCACCGAGGATCTTGCTCAGTCTCAGCAGCGCACGCGTAAGCACCAGGTCTGGGTTGACGATGGCGCTGTCCGCACTCCCAGACTCTGTCTTCAAACCCATTCGCACGCAGTGTCGCGCTAATGCGACAAACGACTCCACTTTCCAGTCCGACACCACGTCTGTGACTTCTCTATGAATGAATGACTGGAAGCTGCGACTCGGGAACCCGTCGAACACTGGGAGAATATCTGCAACAAGCTCACGAACGCAGTCCGCACTGTTCGAGCTGAGCTTTGACAGGAAAGGCGTCGTGATCGCAGATGCGGAAGGGAACAGCAGAGCCACGCGGTTGCGTCGCAGAAGAACGGGGGACCCTGGAAGCAGCGAGTTGGCAGTCGTAGCGAATCCAATCGGCACGTTCTCAACTCTCCAGTGCTGTCATGCAAGAACACAAAACCCATTTGTAAACACAAAAAGCAACAAGCACAACTAAAACCAAGCAAACACAGCAGCATACCTTGTTGCAGAGCTCGATAATGCTTTTCCAAATGCTGATGCGCAGCAAGTTTGGCTCGCGCGCGTGTCTTGTCAGTCCGTCCGCATTGGTACTGCTGTTTCCAATAGTGCTGAGTAGTTTGTCGGACACGATCTTCACGAGCAGGTCCCTGTATTTCGACTCCTGGTGGTTAGCAGCACTCGAGAACAGCGGTCGCAGTGGCATCTCGAGGTCGCCGTGGGATTCCAGAATCGCCTTGTACAGATTCTGGCGCGAGAATCGACCAGGAAGCAGCACTCGCTCCACGAAGAAGCGCTACAATACCACAACAATGTGAGGATCAACCAGCGTCAGTCCCATTTCCAAACAGGAGGTGAGCAAAACAACGACCAGAAGTATTCACATGCCACTTACGTCCGTCAGCTCCAGGACACCTTCGTCCTTCAGGTCGAACGGCCACTCGTCGTCTTCAGCATCGTACTTCTGCATCTGTGCGTTCAGGCTGCTGACCACCTCGCCGCGGATGATTCGCGGTCCCGTAAGCGCCATGGGATTCGAATGGCTGAACACCAAGTCCCCGCTCGCAGATCGCCACGAAGAGTACAAATAGTTCTTGTCGACGGCGAAATCCACGATCTTCAAGCGCTTGCTCTGCGCTGCAGCCGCCTCAGATGGCGGGGAGTCGACAGTGAACACGCGTGCAGAGGCGAGCGTTAGCTCTCTGCGACCGCCGGTCGGTAATGGCGACACGTCCCCACGGAGCAAGAAAATATCCTGCGAGAAGCTTGCCGTCGTGTCAACGTGCACCAAGAGTCGGCAGTTGTCGGTGGACGTCGCTGGGAGCGCGATGATCTTCGCGTTCACCGCGTATGCATCTGGCAGTCCTTCGTCTTCGAAATCCGCATTCACGAGCGAGCGGATCTCCTGCTTGCCCAAGCACGACTGGCTCGCGTACGACCAGGCTCGGAGCGTCAGGTCCGCCGACACCGTGACAATGCACACATCGTCTGCTTCGTCTTCAATCTCGCTCTCGATCGGGAAGCACGTGACCGCGACAATCGCGTTCGCCTGGCGCTTACTGTCGTCACTGCCCTGCCACTTCGCTGCGCTCGACTTGACGAGTCCATTCCAGAGCCATTTCACGACCGACTCGTCCGAGAACGCGAACTCCTGCATCTCCACAGGACCGTTTGGTGGCGACGCCGGCAGACCGAAGTTGACGCCAATGACGCGCCCCGAGTCCGCACCGAGCACCAAGTTGTACTCGTTTACCCACAGCGCGACTGTGATGATCTCATCCGGGGAGAGCGACGCCACGACGTCGCATTTCGAGGACGTCGCGGGTTTTGGCGGGAACGACGCGTCCGCGGTCGTGAAAATGCTGTGCGACGCGGTCGCTGGGATCGCGTATGTGAACCGGTGGATCGTGCCGGCGTGCGTGACGACACAGATCGTCACCGAGTTGCCTTCCCACGACTCGACAGCGAACACACCAGTGCCGACGACAGGCGCTATTCACACAATTATGAAGCAACGGTCAGAAGCACAACATCTACAAATGCGAGCAGCTGGATCTGGGGACCGTATGATGTACCTGGAAACTGCAGGCGGATGCCATTCCCTGCAAGCGTCTCGTGAAGACTCCACTCGCGCAGTACAACGACGTTCTTGATCACTCGCCAGCTACAAAGCCATAATCCATGCAAACACAACATATTATCAGCCCCAAAGAAAGCAAATCGCCAGCTCATAACGATAGTTCTTCATCATACGCACCAGACGAATCGGTCCTTGAGCGCTTCGTTCTGGAAGTAAAAGCTGCCGGACCCAGAACACTCCAACGACCGCACTACAAGAACGAAAATAATGTCCCAACAACAAACACATTAGCCCATCGTCCTCATACCCGCGCTCGCTCGCATAAGCACATACTAGCGCACCTCTTGCAAAGCTCTTCTGTGGGAGACCACGCGCGACGCCGTTCGGCTCTGCGATCGCAAACGTCTTGAGCCCCGACTGGTGCTGCTGCTGCTGGAGCGTCGCCGCAAAGTCGCCGAAACCGTCGCCGCCGAGCAGTGTACTGTTGTTGTTGCTGCTGCTGCTGTCGAACTCTTCGTCCTCAAAGCACGCGAACTGCGCCTCCTGGAGCTGCGCCATCGTCCGTTCCCTCGCTTTCCCTTTCGCCTTGACGTGCGCTTTGCTCTGCAAATGTATCGGACTTTGGTGCTGTCCAGTCGGTTTAAGGGGGCGACAGCTTTTGAATCGATGCGAACTTAACTCTGCTTTCACCCTTCAAATACTGGACTCTATTTTGCGCACTTAAATGCTGTGATGACTCGAACCACAATCTGGATGCTGACAAAAGTTCGGTTGAGCTGCTGGTGGCAAAAGTGAACAGCGCCACATTCTCACGAACCGACTGGCAAAAACAGAAGATCTCATCTTTTGAATAATGGAAGCAAAAGAAGAAGAAGAAGAAAAGGCTCAGAAGCTCAGAAACGACGAGCCAAAGCGACACCACCACAGTCCTTCGCTCTCTCCGTCGACAGGCTCTGTCTGCCGCTCACTCACGTGCTGACGCCTCTGCAGCTGACCTGCGTATTCGTCACCGCCAAGAAGACCCCAATTGCTGCATCCTGCGCATCAAGAGCTACGATGATGGACAAGCTGCACCAACAGAGGCAGAAGCTGCTGGACCCCGAGAGCCAACAGCGCGAGCCGAGCTTCCGCGATGAGGTGAACACGATCTGCCCGAGCCTGACGTACCAGGAGCGCGTGATCGGCTGCGTGACGTGCTTCACGCTGGGCTTCCTGCTCTCGCTCGGGTCGACGTTCCGGCTCGCGAAGCTCGTGCACGGCAACCCGGGACCGTTCGCGATGGCGTACACGATCGGCAACCTGCTGTCGCTAGGGTCGTCCATGTTCTTCGTCGGACCGTGCAAGCAGATCCAGTCGATGTTCCACGCGAAGCGCCGCATCTCCGCGATCGTGTACATCGTCTTCATCGGCTTGACGCTCGCGCTCTGCTTCTCGCCGCACGTGCCGCACCGCGTGGGGCTCGTGCTCGTCTGCGTCATCACGCAGTTCGTCGCGCTCATCTGGTACACGCTCTCGTACGTCCCGTACGGACGCAAGATCGCGCTCTCCTGCTGCAAGCGCATGTGCGGCGTCGCGGACGAAGATATGTAAAAGGTGTGAGTTCGATGCAGGTAATTATGAACGAGACACCAACGTTGGAGACAAGCAGCAAGAAGGATGATGGCCGGCATACCCATGCAGTCGTCAAGCGCTACAGTGCTGGTAGATATACTTCAAGTGCCGCGTTAAGTTACTCGAATGAATGCGTGTGCATTTCCATCACTAGTATGTACTTGTGGTTTTGTGTGCGATCTCGCTTTGGTTGCGCGAAGGACTTGGTGATCGGTGTTTGGTGTGTCTTTAGAGACTGCAAACCACCGCCACCATTGATCTGACTCGCGATCCGAATCGGGCAGTCCAGCGAAGTGATCGAGCTCTTCATGGAAGTCTTGGAGTCTGCTGGCGATCGCGCGGCTTCCAATGAATCGCGCGAGTGGGCTCTGACGTTTCTCGATCTCGAACAGCAGCGTACAAACGCGAAAGATGGTGCTCGCAAACGACACAATCGTGCCCTCTTGGACCAATTGAGATGATGCTTCATCCAGTAGTTGGAGCTGAACGCGTAATCGCTCCAGCATTCTAAAGCGCATGGGCTCGAACTCAAATGTTGCAACAGCGCAGAGAAATCGCATTTTCTTTCTTATTATTATTCTCTCTCCTTATTTTCGCAGCGCGATGTCGAACGTCTGCTCGGCGATGCTGCGCTCTTCGTCCGTGGGGATCACGAGCACCTTGGTCTTGGAGGTCGCCGACTGGATCTCGATCGGTCCCGCGCCGAGCATCGACTTGGCGTTCTTCGCCAGGTCCAGCTCGATGCCCAGGAAGTCCAGATTCTTGCACACGCGCTCGCGGATCATCGCCGAGCTCTCGCCGATGCCTGCCGTGAACACGATCGCGTCGATCTCCGAGCCGAGCTCCAGCAGGTACGCACCGAGGTACTTGCGCACGCGGTGCGCGTACACGCTCATCGCGAGGTCCGCTTGTGCGGCGCCGTCTGCTTCCTTGCCGCTGCGGATGCGGTCCTGGATCTTGCGGATGTCGCTGTCGCCGCAGATGCCCAAGAGCCCGCTCTGCTTGTTCAGCAGCTTGTCCACCTGCTCGATCGTCATGCTGAGGTGCGACGTGAGGAACGCGTGCAGCGCCGGGTCCACGTCGCCGCTGCGCGTGCCCATGACGAGCCCTTCGAGCGGCGTCATGCCCATCGTCGTGTCGATGCACTTGCCATTGCGGATCGCCGCCATGCTCGAGCCGTTGCCCAAGTGGCATGTCACCAGGTTGGTCTTGCTCAGCGGCTTGCCCAGGATCTTGGCCGCCTGCTGCGCGACGTACTGGTGGCTCGTGCCGTGGAACCCGTAGCGGCGCACGCCGTGCTGCTCGTAGAGGCTGTACGGAACCGCGTACAGGAACGCGTGCGGCTTCATCGTCGCGTGGAACGCCGTGTCGAACACTGCGACCTGCGGGGTCGACGCGCCAAAGACCTCGGTCGCGACGTCGATGCCCAGCAAGTTGCCCGGGTTGTGCAGCGGCGCGAGGCTGATGTTGTCCTTGACCGCCTCGACGACCTTGTCGTCGATCACAATCGCGTCGTGGAATGCCTCGCCGCCGTGCACGACGCGGTGGCCGATCGCGCGGATGCCGCTGCTGTCGTCGAAGAAGCGCTTCACGACCTCTTCCAGCGCGCTGCGGTGGGTCTGCAGCTCCAGCCGCACCTCCTCCTTCGTGGCCGTCGCGAGGCACTGGTGCACGATGCGGCCGTCCTTGGACGTCGCGTTCGAGAGCTCCACGAGTCCCGAGAAGATCGGCGCGCCGACGCTGCTGGTGCTGCTGCCATCGCCGTCCTTGCCGTCGAGCGCAAACATCTTGTACTTGAGCGTCGAGCTGCCGGCGTTGATCACGAGCAGGCGCGAGGAGGACGACGCAGTGGAGAAGCTGTGCGAGGACGAGGACGAGGATGCGAGCAGCAGCAGCGCGCGCTTGGCGGACGCGTGCGCATGGGCAGTGGCGTGGCGATGGGCGAGCACGAGGCGCAGCATTGCTGTTGCTGGGCGATTCTGAAGTGAGCTGCAGATCTGCTCAACAGCAATGTGCTGGGTTCTTATTATTACGGTTGCGTTTCTATGTGTCAGGATGCGAATCGAAAAATGCGTACAAAGACCCAGACGACTTTGTACGAGTGTCGCTTGCAACAAAGACAAGCAAAATAGATCACATTCTGTTTGATGGCTTCATGATGCTTCATGAAAGGACTTCGACACCATCCGTGAACAATAGTAGAAACCATAAACACAATTTTAGTGGACGCACTTTCGGGTGGGCCACACTATCTCGTGATGTCAAAATGAACAAATCGGTTGAAAAGGAACATCAATCGAAGAGCTCCATTCCTCCAAAAGCCGGCAAAATGGCGGATGCGCTCTGGCAGTCGGCTGCGATGCGCGCGCTGCGGCCGCAGCTGGAGGAAGAGCGCGACGACGCGCGTGGGCTCTGGCGGCTGCCCAGCTGGGACGAGTACAGCGAAAGCGGCGCCAGCGTCAGCGGGAGCGAGCGCAGCCGCCTCGACCTCTCGATCTGCAGCAGCGACCTGGACTTTGGCGACGACTCGTCAAGCGGTGCGGGTGGCGACGACGGTCGAGACGTGTTCGCGCGCGGGAGGCTCAGGCGCTCGCCCGTGTCGATAGGAGGCAGCGACAGCGCGAGCGCGAGTCTCCCGAAGCGCCAGAGCGTGCTGCAGCAGATCCATCTGCGCTACGCCAAGCAGCGCCAACTGGAAGAGCTCTCTGGTGGGGTCAAGAACACAAGCAGAACTGCAGGAGGGTATGATGGCGGTAGAGACGGTGAATGTGGAGCTGAGAGTGTGGGTGTTTTAAGCGATAAAAGCGCTGCGGAGACAGGGAGAGAGCCCACGACGGTAGCAGCAGCACTAGCAGCAGCAGCAGCAGCAGCAGTCGTGGCGGTGGTTTCAGTCGATGGTAAGAGCGAATCTACGCTGCCGCAGGCTGTTGATGGCAAGGCGATCGCCGCCCAGCAGAGTCTGCTCAATAGTCATCTGCAGTCGTTTCGCTCGCAGTTGACGGAGATGCAGAAGCAGATGACGCTGTCTACGACTGCTTCTGTTACGACTGAAAGCAGGAATACACCAGCGCCTCCCGTGGAATCGGATCAGCAGCAGCCTGGACTCACACCAGCCCACCAGTCGAGAAACGAGCGCTACGACATGGACATGCAGACCGACGGTGGTAGCCTTCGCCTTCGCGACAACGCCGCGACGCAATGGCTCAACCTGCTGACCCAGAAGATCGATCTACAGGCGTCAGATTATGGCCACGATGGGACGCAGAACTACCGTGCGACCATCGAGCACCTCGCCGGTTTGAAAATTGCTACGACTGCGGACGCTCCAGCAACATCTTCAGCTGTGGAGTCAGGTCAAGGTCGTCAGGCGGAACCCGCTAGCAGCAGCACTTTGGATCCCAAGACCTTAGAATCCATGTGGCATGTCGGTGGAGCGCTTGAAGCGCAACTCTCACAGTCTACTGTCGAGAACTTTCGCGCTTTAGAAGCGTCACTCGCGCGG
Organism: Globisporangium recalcitrans; assembly: GCA_023333815.1. Classification (NCBI taxonomy): domain Eukaryota; phylum Oomycota; class Peronosporomycetes; order Pythiales; family Pythiaceae; genus Globisporangium; species Globisporangium recalcitrans. Next base: position 20,338 of record JAASFO010000111.1, read on the forward strand.
TTGAGCGCCGCATTCGAGAGATCGTCGCAGCGGAAACTGGAGCTTTTCGAAAAATCAATTCTTCAGATCGAGAATTTCCACCACGAGAAGCTGCAGCGAGTCGTGAACGAGTCGATCGACGAGCTCAAGCAGGTGCGCGGCAGGTGCAAGACAAGGCAGGACCAGCTGGAAGACGAGCTGCGAGTCGCGACGCGTGCTGTGGACGAGTGGAAGCAACGAGCGGCGGAGATTGAGCACAAGAGCGCGCTCGAGCGAGAAAAGATCGAGTTCAAGGCGGCGACCTTCAGAGAGAAGGTAAGCGTGGTTGGACTGGCGATCGATTGGTCGTCCTCTGTCCACATGTCTTGTCCAAACTAATGTCATGCTAACTCTGCATGTGTGTGTGTGGATAGTTTGACCGGCTGTCCGTGCGGTTTGAAGAAGACATTGTGCGCATCACGCAGCAAGTCGACACGGCTCGGCGCGAAAGATCCGAAGCGCAAGCCAATCGAGCTGCGTCGAATGCGATAGTTGACAAACTGAAGCAAGAGCTGTCGAGTATGCAGGAGCAACACAAGGCGCTGGCAAACAAGCGCGAGTCGGAAAACAGAGAGTTTGAGCAAGAGCAGCAGCACTGGAGAGCGTCTCTGGAGCAGCTGCGTCGAGACAATGACGAAGTCATGCAACAGGTCAGGAAGGCTCGGTGCCCGAAACGACTTTCAGTGTGCTTGGGCATTCTAGAAGACTGATCTAACTGCTGCTGCTGCTGGTTGTTTGTATGCTTGCTTGCTGTAGATCACCAAAGAGAAGCAAGCACTCACCAACACGCTTGAGGAAGCCAATGAGAGGCACGCATCCGAAATCACGATGCTCGAGAACAGATTCAAGATGGAAGTCGAGGACAATTATCGCGCTACGATCGTCTCGGAGAAGATCGTCGAGCTCCAGCGAAGGCACGAGAAGCAACTGGAAGTGATGCGGAAGACGTACGAGCAGCAGGTCGAAGAGCAAGGAAGAGCCGTCGAAGAAGCACTCGAGGAAGTGCGCGAGTCTCGCCAGGCAGCGTCTGCTGAAACCCAGACCGAGCCGAGCACACTCACGCTCTCAACGACTTTGGTGTCCGCTGATCGATCTGTTGCGTTTGTGGAGGACCAACTTGAAGCCGGAGTGCGGATCCGAGAGCTCAGTCGCAAGTGCAAAGCGCTGGAGAACCTTCTGGACAAGAAGTTCGAGCAGCAGAGCTCGTCTTCTCAGTCCGGCGGCTCCATGAGTCCGCTGTGTATGTCGTGCAGCAGCAGCAACAGGAGCAGTCGCAGCCACACGAAGAGCCCGAGACTTCAGTCGTTACGGTCGTCGGGGAACTTTCTGCCGCTGGGCTACGAGCCTGGGAGCTTGAAACTCACGCAAGCCACAGGCAGCACCTGCAGTCGGAAAAAGGAGTTTGGGTCGTCGTCACGAGCCTCCCTGGAAGACGCGCTCTTCACGGATGTCGACACGACCATGCGCAACGAAACGTGGGACTCGGCATCGATGATGTCGGTTGACACTTTCGACCCCACGTCTCCATATCATGTGCTCTCTCGTCCGCAGTCTGCTACGAGAACGCATTCGCGCGCTGATGGCATTAGCGCTGGGAACGGTAACGGTGTGCCTTCGAACGCAGACATCCTCGCGCTGATGCACAAGCTCGAGAACTATGCTGCAGCAAGCTCGAGCATCGACGAACCAGAACCCGAGCAGAGCGTCTACCGAACCCCCGAGTCCCGACTGAACAGCACGCGAAAGGCAAAGCCTCCGCCGATCCAACGTGGAAGTCAGCACCTCAAGAAAGATGCGATCGGTGCTCGCAAAGTGCACAAACCCAGCACAAGCATGACGTCAAAGCCGCTGCGAGGCTCGCTCTTGTCTTCTTCGTCTGCGTCGTCGTCTTCGAGTGAAAACCAGCGCCACAATGCAACTGGAACCGCCACTGCCACCTTCGCAAAGAGCAGTGGGCGGTCAATTGCAGTGACTGCAGCGAGCAGAGCTCCGCCCTCTCGATTCATTTAGGGCGATCTCCCTCCATAAGAGATCGATTGCCATGACTGGAAGTGGAGTGCTTGAAGACTCGCTTCGCTGGTATGGGTTGCAAGCATGCTGGGGCTGGTTTCCTATTTGATGCAGCAAAACACGCGTTTTCGTGTGAATGTGGAGCAGCAGCAGCAGCTCACAGAGGGAGAATGCATCGAATCGTGTGGTTTCCAGTCCGTAGACCTTCTCGTAACGCTATGCATTCGTGGTGGAGTTGTTGATTGATTGATTGTTACATTGGGGAAGAATACAGAGCGAAGGCGTTGGGACTTATGACCGACGCCCACGATCACTCGATAGAACAGCATGGCTTGCTCTTGGCGATTGGATTCCATCGCACACCCACCACACAAACCCGCACGCGTCCGCCGCAATGGAATGATGCATCGCCACGGACTGCAGCTCTCTTCTTCTGTTGGTGTGTGCAAACGATGCATACGTAGACTGGAGACTGGAAGCCAACTACAAGCCCGGAGAGAAAGCAGGAATCTGGATCGTCGACCGCGAGCACGTGTCTTCTTCCAGGATGTGGGCGGGGCACTCGCGACGCGCGACCGGCACGTTCTTCGCGTCCTTGCTCCAGCACGTGAACACCTGCGAGAGCGTGTCGCCTCCACGCATGCACTTCAGCACCGCAGCAGGCTTTGACGACCCGCTGCCGCCACCGCTGAATGCACTGCGCAGATCCGCGATCGCGACCTTCTTGCCCACGTTCTCTTGCACGAACGCCGGGGTGTCTGCCGTGCCGTTGCGGATCATGTTCACTGCGTGCGAGAAGTACTCGACCTGTGGCAGCCCCGAGCACGTGCCGTGGCGCGTCCACTCGTGTTTCCAAAAGTCCGGGTACTGCGGCGAGTCGTCGCTGAACTTGACGTCCGGCCAGAACTCCTTGAGCGCATCGAGCCCGATCTCCTTCTCGAGTCGGTCAGCGTCGAACGGCTCGCCTCCGCAGAAGCCCGGCGGCGCTCCAGACTCGTGCTCGGGCCACAGACCGTGCATCGTAAAGTGCTGGCGCCAGTACGGCAGCGGATTCTTGCAGCCCGGGTACACCTTCTCCTTGCCGTGGCAGAACTCGGGCTGCCAGCTCTGCGCCAGCACGTACAGCTCGAACCCCTTGGGTGGGTCCAGGAGCTGCACGACGCTCGGGTCGTACACCAGCGCGTGCAGACTGTCGACGATGCTCTGCTCGATCGCTGCGTCCACTGCATACGGCGACGCGAACAGGTCGCCATCTTGTCGGTCTCTCGCTGCGTCACTGGCGGATGATGCGCTGGCGACTGCAAATGCGGACGACGCGAGCAGCGCTGTGGCGAAGAGCTTCATGGCGCACTGGAAGAGGGGCTGGAGCAAGCTGGTGTGGAGTGACTGGGGAGCGAGCGAGAAGGCGAATGAGAGAAGGAATCTCAGGAGATAACGGATTGACGATGGGATGCTCTGTCGCACTTTTCGCATTATTTTCTTGCTTCAAGGTGTGTACATATGCTATTCTTCTGAGCACTCTGACTAATGAGCCTGTTATGAGAAACATGTTTGTCCATGTGTCCCTTTCTGCATAAATGGCGTCTAATGATGAGAATATGCTGTTCTGGTTTGTGTTCTTGCATAAAACATGAATCCGATCGGGCTGCAAGTGTAAAATGGCGATCTGTGCTGCCTTGTATCGTAAAATCCAGAACTGGGCTGCATTGGTAAAGAGGTGCACTTTGACTGTCGTTTTGTTGGCAGTTAGTTGGTTCACTTTTTGTGAAGCAAGTTGCCCTCAGAAAGAACGAGAACGAGATCCACGTGCGACTCTCGAGCGATCAGTCGATTGAGTACAAGGCTTCGACAACGCACCGCCGCTCGCTCTACCACTAGCTGCGCGTACACACACACACACACACACGCTCTGCAGCATCCGTGCGACACTGAGCGAGATCACTGCATCCGCGGACGCCACAGCAGAAGCAGCGACCAAACAGACGAAAGATGGCGGAGGAAACCGACAGGATGCTGTTCCCTGTCGCACACGCGAGCAAGCGGCCGCCGCTGAGCACAAAGCAGCAGGCGCTCTTGAGCGAGATCGAGAGTCTGATGCGCGACGAGCGCATGGAAGAGGGCGATCTCTGGTTCCTCGTCGCCGCGCAGTGGTGGCAGCAGCACCTCACGCTGGATGGTGGCGATGATGGACGGAATGCAGCCGACGAAGACGAGGACATGGAGCACGAGAGCGCGCGGAAAGACGCGGATGAGGACGAGGTCGCGAACGAGTCGCTCGTGGACTTGGAGTTTAGCTCGAAGAAGCGCAAAACCGTCGTGTTGAAGCCCATGCTGGTAGGTTTTGCGTGCGATTCTGTTTTGGTCGCAGCTGGTGTCTTTTGTTTTCCTTGACGCTTGGGCTGATTCGGTGGACTGACCTGCTTTGTGTGCAATTGTGCTGGTATAGGCGGAAGGACGCGATTACCGATTGGTGAGTGAGAGCATTTGGAATCGGCTGTCGCATGAGTTTGGATACGATTGGGAGATCCCGCGTGAAGTGATCGCTCGCGGACCTGCGCGGAAGCTGATCGTGGAAGTGTACCCCGTCATGTTCCAGGTAAGGGCTCCCTCCCACTTTTTCGTACTGGAGGCTCGAATCCCATTTTGCAATCGCCCCGAGTCGAAGCGAATGCTCAGAGTGTTTGTTGCTTCTTGACACCCTGGTAGGTTTTCCTCTGGCGAAGTGGGATGGAAGCGCCTGAGGAAGTGCTGGACGAGCGAGAAAAGCCGTTGGTGGTCGTCTCGAGCGAGTCGTCTCGTGTAGAAGAGGTGCAAGATCAAATCTGGAAGGCGATGAAGCAGAAGGTACGACAGTTTTACCCGAATGCGAGCGCGAAGAACCTGGAGAGCGTCGTCCAAGTGAGCTACAGACTATCCGAGACGACTACGTGGATGCCGCTCAAGGATGCTGCTGCGCCAACAGAGCCGAAGCAAGTGAGTTTTCAGACCGCGGCAAATCACGTCCGCAGTCAAGACTCCGTAAAGGGAACCTGTGTTGGCGAACTTCAGTTGGAGCAGCGCGACTATCGGTCTGGCAAAGAGCGGTTCCATCATCTGCTTGTGGAAACCCGCTATGCGGATACAGCAAACCCGATGGATTGGCGAAATGGGAAGTTTTTGAGTGAGATTCAAGCCAGAGAATGGAGATATCAGCTGAAGATTGGCCAGCTCATCGACGCGTTAGATAGCGACAGAAAATGGTCCGTGCAAAGCGTGCTCGTGGCTGTGTGTGGCATCGTCGAGCTCATATCCTGATGTTGTGTTGCAATGGTGAGCAGGTACGAGTCAAGAGTGATCGACTTGGACGAAAAGCGAGTGAAGATTCATTATCGGGGATGGACAGCGAAATGGGACGAGTGGCTGAACCGAGCCTCTGATCGTCTCGCCCCGCTGCACACGATGGTCCGCAACTGGCGCGCGTTCGAAGTAAACGACGAAGTTCAGGTTGGCTTTTCGATTCCAGGGAAGAATTTCCCGGAGTGGAAAAACGGCGTTGTAAGCGAAGTGGAGCGCGACGAAGAAGCCGGGTCGCTGAAAATCAAGATCAGCTACGACGGAGAAGAAGAGCGGAGAGACGCTCAAGATGAACTGCTTTGCCCCCCAGGGACGCACAAAGCGATGAACGCCAGCACGACAACTGTGAGCACTTACTCACGCTTGGCGCCTGCGACGTCATCCTCGTATTCCTCGTATGGGCGATATGGAGACCGTGGTCGCGACCACAGCTATGAATATGGTCGTGGTAAGCCAGACTTCGTGGGTGTCGTTGGGCTTCAAAACCTCGGAAACACATGCTTCATGAATAGCATGCTGCAGTGCCTGATCAACACGCCCCCGCTGAAGGACTATTTCCTGAAAATGGACGAAGACACGAAGAAGGAAGCGTTCTACAAAGACATCAACGTCGAGAATCCCTTGGGAATGAAAGGAAGAATCGCGATTGAGTTTGCGCAATTGGTTCGAAGAATGTGGGGTGGAGAGTACTCGGTGGTCTCGCCAACGAGTCTGAAATCAGTGATCGGTCAGTACGCTCCGCAGTTTGCCGGTTACCAACAGCAAGACAGCCAGGAAGTGATGAATTTCTTGCTCGACGGGCTTCACGAAGACTTGAATCGAGTGAAAACAAAGCCCTACACTCCTGCTGTCGAAAGAAATGGTCGCGACGATCCAGAAGTCGCGCGTGAAGAGTGGGAGCTGTACCTTCGTCGCAACGACAGCGTGATCGTAGAGAATTTCATGGGTCAGCTACGAAGCCACCTGACCTGTTCGAACCCTGATTGTGGAAACGAGTCCGTGACATTCGACCCGTTCATGAGTCTTTCGGTGCCGATCCCGAATGAAGAAATCATGGTTGTTCAAGTGCAGCTGTTCTGGTCCGATGGGAGCATCCCCATGAAGTATGCGATCCGCCTCCCGAAAGATACGAGCACGCTCCGCGACGTCAAAGACAAACTGAGCGAGCTGTCTGGTATTCCATTTGCTCGCTTGTTTTTCGTCGAGGTGTGGAAGCATCGCATCCTGAAAGCACTGAACGATGCTATGCTGCTCGAAGACCTTCGAGAAGACACGCTGCACGCGTACGAGCTCGAACTCCCAGTGACCGAGTACGACTTCAGTTCTAAAAGTATTCATCCTCCAGCTGCAGCGAAGATGGCTCTGAAGGTGAGTTCCGATGCATCGGAGAAACCAATGCGCTTGGTCGCGTTACTGCACCAAGCTCCGTGTGCATCTCCGATCGACGGCCGATACACCAATGGCGACAGCTTAGCGAGAGATGGAGAAGGGTATGGCGCAAAGCAGCGGCGTGTTGAAGTGGAGCTATTCAATACTCCACTTCTCGTTTCGATTGATCAGCACTGCACGAAAGCGGACGTTCACAAAAAGGTGTGGAAGATTGTGAAGCGCTTGGTGTCGGCAAAGGATTCGCCAACTTCGTTTGGCTGCGGAGATGACCAGACGCTGCCATATCGCCTGCACGTGAGCCAACCGAATGGAACCACCTCGATCATTCGTGATTTCGCTTGCTCGGACGAGCCGGCGGATCTGCCAGACGCAGCTGAAAGGACGCACTGTTTCAGTGTCGAGTGGAGTCGACAAGGGTGAGTTGTGTGTGTGTGTGCTTGGAATGTCTTGTAGTTGTGCCATACTTTTACTAACATTGGCCGTCCTTTGCATACGCTGGATCTAGCTTCCACCAGGGCTACGACGAAACCTCTGCCAAGCGCATTGAGCTCCATGAGTCAATGAAGAACCTGCGCATTTCTGGTGGGAACAGCAAAGACATCAGTCTCCTGAACTGCTTGAGCAAATTCACTGAGCGCGAGCAGCTGGGAGAGACGGATACGTGGTACTGCCCAAAATGCAAAGACCACGTGCGCGCGATCAAGAAGTTCGACCTGTTCTCGCTGCCGAAGATCCTGATTTTCCAGCTGAAGCGATTTCGATATGCTCAAAGTTCGTTCTACATGCACCGAGACAAGATTTCGACCCTGGTGACATTCCCGATCACAAGCTTGGACCTTTCCGAGTACATCATTGGTCCTCAGCGAGGCTCGCCTCTGATCTACGATCTCTTCGCGGTCTCTGAGCACTCTGGGAGTCTCGGTGGAGGCCACTACACCGCTGTCGCGAAGAATCCTGACAACCAGCGCTGGTTTAGCTTCAACGACAGCTTCACGAGCGAAACGTCTGCAGAGAAAGCTGTCACGCCGCGTGCGTACGTGCTGTTCTACGTGCGCCGAGAGTAAACTTTGGACCAGATACAAAAGAAGCATCGGGTTAAGAAAACTAGAGAAAAACTGCACAACAAGAAAGACGATCGGTCGTTGCTCCATGCCGCATGCAGTAGAAGTCCGTGTTCATTTGTGTCGCTTGGTTTGTGTTTCAGGTATTCACGGCTGCTTTTGCTGGTGCGAAATGGAACTGCGGATGCTGGTGACGAGAGTGCGCAGAGGCGGGTGGCAACGGCGCCACCACTTGGACGTCTTCCGCTTCGAGTTTGCGCAGCCCGTGCAGAAGCGCCTCGAGTCGCTCTCCTTCCCTGGCGTGTTCTGCTTGCTGCCGTTTGCCTGTGCGCTGCTGCTTCTGCTGCTGCCGATCCCAGTCTCTCTGCTGCTGCTCAAACGAGACAAACTGGATCTGCTCGCGCAGCTCCAGCATGTTCCCGTGGGGGAGTGCCTGGTGAAGGAAGCGGTCCTGAAGCTCAGCACAGGTACGCGACGATTTTGGTCCATTCTGCATCGGCTTTTGCTGCTGCTCACGCTCACGCTCGTTGGTGTTTGTGTTTTTGCGACTTCCAAAGAAAAAGCTGCGCAAGGTTGAGTTTGACGAAGTTCACATTCGCGCTCGCAGTGCGCACGCCTTTGGCTTCGAAGAGACTGATTTCGCCAAAGCACATGCCCGATGTCATGGTCGCGAAGAAGCCGTTCCCGTACGCAGCGAGCGAGATGCAGCCACTGATGAGGATGTAAAAGAAGTCGCCCACGTCACCCTGCCGAAAGATGTAGTCGCCGGATTTGTAGCGCTCGTAGACGCAGCTTTTCGCGATCTCGTGGAAAGCCGCGTCCGGGATGTTGGCGCTCGCAAAGTACTTGATGCTGAGGAGCCACTTGCGAATGTGGCGCACGTCCATGCCCGTTCGGAGCTCGGGGGAAATCTGCAGTCGCTTCTGGATCGCGTGCGCGTGTGCAACAGACATGAGGTACGAAATCCGCTCGGGACTGCACTTGCGCATCACGAACGATGCGAGTTCACCGTCGTTTGTTTGTTGCTGCTGTTGTTGGCTGTTGATATGGGAAGCTGCTGGAAGTTGCGCGGCTGCTGCCAGGCGAGTCGTGAGCGGGTTTGCATTCTGCTGCTTGGTCTTGGAGACGGCGTTCTCGCTGAAGTGCGTCGCGTCGACCGCTGAAACTGGTTCGTCCCAGAAGCTCACGTGCTGTCGCCACACGCGCCGATTGCTCTTCTTGCTCTGCAAGCAGTCGAGCATCGTGATGCACGCGATCGCGATCCCGAGCCGCCAGAACACGATGCGCAGTGGCGGCAGCGCGGCGACGACCTCCACGAGCTCAAAGTCCTCGGGGTGGGTCGACTTGGAAGGGAAGCGAACGACCTTGATCTTTGTGAAAATGTCCCCGATGCTGCGGTAGCGCTTGCGGATGCGCACGGTGATCACGCTCCGGTCGTGGACCTCGTAGAACGCCAGCTCTTCGTCACCCTCGAGCAAGTCGCCGCGCAAGTACAGCCGCTGGTCTTCGAACAGGATGTCAAACTCGCGCTGCAGCATCGCCTGGAGCGAGATGAGTGACAGCGACCGGTGCACACAGAGTCGCTGCGGTTCGGGAAAGCTGGGAAGGTGGAAGAAGAGCTCCATCCGCAGATCGCGTTCGCTGCGTGGTGTCGAGATCGAGCGCCGAAGACGAGGAGCAGTGGCAGCTGGGACGAACGGCACTGCTTTCCGGTGCCGAACTGGCGGATGCGATGATTGTGAAGGTGAGGAAGAGGATGATGGATACGAGGAAGAGACTACCGTGGACAGACGCGATCACCAGGTGCTCGTGGTCCCAGCGCGCGCCATCCATGAAGAGCTCCTCGACGTACGCGCCGTCCTCCGCCTTCTCACCCACGTGGTTTGTGTTGAGCACGACCATGTCGTAGCCGATCTGGTCGATCGGCAGCTGATGCTTGCGCGCAAAGATCGGATCGCTCTGCTTCAGCTCGTCCAAGCAGATCTTGAGCTGGTTCTTGGAGATGTCGAGGTCCGAGGACGAGAACACGTACCTGATGTTCCAGCCGAGCGGTCCGAACTTGGTGCGCTCGCGCACGATCGCATGGAAGAAGCAGAGTCCGAAGAGCAGCTTCTTGAACGCTTCCGGGCGGCGACAGCTCTCATCAATCGTCAGGTACGACCCCTTCAGGTTCGCGCGCATCCCCTTCGGGGGCTCGTTCGTCATCTTGACGCCGTTCTGCAGGATGAACGACGGGAACGCTCTCGTCGGCTCGCTCGTGAGCCAGAGTCGGAAGTTGGCGTGCACTCTGTCGGGCGTGATCTCTTCGCAGATCTTCTCGAGTGTCGGCAGCCAGCTCACCGAGAGGTGGCAGTTCTGGAGGCACACCCATGTGCCGTTGTCGATGGCTTCCGCGATCGCGTTCTCCGCGAGCGGTCCCTGACCCTGACCCAGCGAGATCGCGATAAACTTCTTGCTGAAGCCCATCTCTGCAGCGAGCTTGAGGAGCTCCGACATGGGGTCTGCGACGGGTGTGAGCACGAAGATCAGCGGCGTCGAGCAGTCCGAGTCTTCGTACCCTGCTTTCAGGTCAAACGGCTGCGGCTCGATGCACCGCTGGTCCATCTCCGACGCCACGAACGTCATCACTGCTGGGATCACTTTGTCCGGACGAAGGCAGCGCAAGATCACGATGCGCTGGAACGCGTCCAGCGTGCCCACGGACGAGATGTTGCCCATCATGTCCGTAGGGTCGGACGAGTTGTAGCAAGCCTCCCACAATGGCAGCTCGGACTCGAAGTGCTCGCTAAACATGCTCAGCGCCGGCAAGTCGTTGAGCCCGAGGATGCAGCCCCACGTCTTGTCGTTGAGCCGCGACTCCGTGCCCGCAGGCTTTGGCTTCGGGAGCTCCATCTGTGTGTTCCCCGTGAAGAAATAGCGCAGCTCCGCAGTGTTGATCGTACCGTTGCCGACCAGCACTTTGACCGTCAGCAAGAACGCGAAGAGCAACTTGTCCTTCTCAAAGAGCGAGCGACAGACGTTGCGATAGAGCACGAACGTGAACGTGTCGTTCAGATTCGTCAGGCGCGTCTGATGGAAAACACAAACAGGTTGGTGAACCACTCGAGCGCGTACTGGTGCATCGGGTCGATCACCGAGAGGTCTGCGATGCAGAAAAACAACTGCGACGCGCGGAACGCCACAGGCTGGTACCCTTGCCGCATCTCGGCTCTCTGCAGCAGGTACAGGATCTTGTCTTCGATCTCCTTCAGCGTCTTCTTGTTCGCCGCGTCTTCCAGCACGAGTTTCTCTCGCTGCTGCTCCAATACGGGCTCCTCCTTCGCGACTGCGATACCGAGCATCTGGTCCTGCAGCCCTTCCTCGGTCGCCATGAAGTTGAGCAAGTTGACTTTCACACACGTCTCGGGCGGGTAGTGCGGGTTCCGCAGCTTCGTCGTCATGTACAAGCGGAAGTTGACGTCGTACTCGATCGTGTTGTCGCCCAGTCGGATCGTCGCCACGCCTCCGCTTTTGATCACCTGCTTGAGCAGAATCGGCTCCAGCATCGGGTCGATCTCTTCGGGGATGTTCTCGATCAGCACTGCCGCGCCGATCATGATCGAGTTCTCCAGCATGCGCACAAATCCTGCCTGCGACTGCTTGACGACTTTCAAGGTGTTGCTCTCCTCCATGTTCTTCACCCAGCGGTTGGCTTGACCTTGGGGGTCGATCATCAGCGGCCACCGGTTGCTTCGCTGCAGCACGATCGCATTGTCGATCGAAAACGAGTCGTTCGGAAGCTTCGCGATCGTCCATTCGCGGATCTTCACAGGGTCTCCAAGCGTGATGGTGAGCGAGAACTTCTCCGAGCATGTGATCGACTTCTTACTGAGCTCCTGACCCCAGTGCACAAGCGCTTTTTCTCGATAGACACTCGTGAACGCTCCCAGGTAGGCGATCACGCCGGACGAGAGCATGATGTCGTCGACCACGTTGTCGTACACGATCTGCAACTTGCCCGACATCTCAATCCAGCGCGCTTTCTCACCGCCGAGACCGCCAATCAGTTGCGTCGCTCGCGTCAGTTTCTCGGAGCAATCGTCCACTTGGAACTGCAGATCCGCTTTCTTCTTGTACGCCGCAGCCAAATCAGCTTCCAGCCGCGCCACTTTATCGAGCACCACCTGCAGCGCGTCTTGCTTGCCTTTCAGCTCAGATTGCGCTTTTTCTAACGCTGCAGTAGCGGTTTTCAGCGCCTCGCGCTTGGGGGACGACGACCTTCGCCACGCGGTTGTAGACTACCATGGCGCGCACCCAGCTGCACAACCCCGACGCTGCGACGGACGCCTTTCGGATTTTCTCAGCCGAGAAGTCCGGGTTTGCAGCGTATGGGATCACTTTCTCCATGGCTTCGGGCGGGATGTTGTCCTTGTCGTACTCGAGCAGGTTTTGCAAGAACCGCGTGTCGCTGAGCAGGTTTTTCTGTGCGGGCACCCAGTAGTCGTCGATTTTCTTCGTTCCGCCGTTCGGGTCCTTCACCTTGAGAGGCGGGACGTCCATCATGATGCACACCGCCTCCATGACCAGTTTCACACCGTCTGGCGGCTTCTTCATGGCTTTGATCTCTGTGATGTCGCCCTTTGTGAGCGTCTGCAGCGCTTTGACTGCGTTCTCGAGCGCGGGATCGCTTCCGCCAGCTCCGCTTCACAACTCTCCTTGATGCCGTTCGCTTCAGCGGCTTGCTCGTTACAGAGCCTCTCTTCCGCGGCAACGACGTCTTTCGTGACGTTTGCCTCTTTCTGCTCCCGCGAGATGGTCTCGAGAAGCGCATCAGTCTCGATTGTCGCGACCTTGAGCATGGGCTGGAGCGCCTCTAGCTCGACCTGCATCTTCTCGACTTGCTCGGCAGTCTCCATGAGCTTCGTCAAGCCATTGTCGTACCGCTTCTCCATCGTCATCACTTCGATGCGCTTGTTGTTCAGCAGCTTCTTGAACGTGTTGATGAGCTCCAGATACGAAGTCGGCGTGATGTAGTAGTGCCGCCGCAGCGATTGGAGAAAGTCCTGCGTCATGCGACTCATGCTCTCCTGCATATCGACACAGACGTCGACGATCCCTGTCTTCACCTGAGTTGGGAGATCCACATCGACGAGGAAATGGTCGGCGACAGATCTCAAGGCTTCGTCCGGCCACTCTGTGAACCAGTCGATCGTACAGCAGTTGACAAGCGATGGGAACATGCGCAGACGTCTGCGGAACGCGTCTCCAATCGGCGAAAGCGCGAGCACGACGTGCAAGTTTGTTCGACAGCGACTGACAAAGAAGTTGTAGATCTCCGCGCTGTTCACACCCGTCATCTGGAGCACTTTCTTCAGGTCGTTCCGCCTCTCTGACCGGGAATACGACTTCGAGATCTCGATTTGAAAGAGCTTGTACTCTGCCATGAAGACTGCGAGCGTGGTGAGAGACTTGCGTCCACTGCCGCCGACACTGACCAGAAGCGCATTGCCGTACGGCTGGCGAATCACGCGAGAGATTCGCGTGACGTGCTCGATCGCGTTCTGGAAAAGCACGAGACTCATCGGCGCGGAGCTCATGTTGTTGTAGCCCTCCAGATACACGTGCATGGAGCTCTGCAAGAGCTCCTGGTCGCGCAGCTCATCGTAGTTGCGCTTTGTCGACTTGCTGTCACCAAAGTTCCCGTAGATCAAGACCGGGTTTGGACCTCGGACGTCTTCGACATACTTCATTTCGAAGTGGAACGCGACGATCTTGACGAGCCCTTCCGCAAACCACGCGCGGTCTTTCTCGTCGATCAAACGATCTGAGAACACGCGAAGGCACTCGTGGCTCCAGAGCCGCACAAAGTCTTTCCCGTCTTTCACCACGTCAGCAGTGACCTGAGCGATGCCTAGGAAGACCTTGGAGAGATCTCGGAGATTGAACGTGTAGTGTGACTTGGCTGGAGTCGGGAGCAGTGACGAAGAGATGTTGTAGATATCGATCGTTGCATTGACAACCGCGCCGCTGAGCTGCTTGACGGAACCCGGAAAGCTCATCAAGAACCAGTCCGTGATCCTCCCGAAGATCCCTTTCAGCGAGTCACTGTCAAACGGCACAAAGTTGACCAGGTTGAAGTAGCGGACGAACCGCTGCGTGATCGTCGTCCTTCCTCCACCCGGTGGACCCATCGCAGACACGAATTGCACATCGACGAGCTGCGTGAATGTGTTGTCCTTGCGGTTGTACCACCCGCCATGTCCCATCCACTGGCGCAGGAGTTCAATCGGAGGCTGTGCTCCATACGTTTCCTTCGCAGGCATGTTCAAGTCGTCCACAAAGATGATGCAGCTCATGCCCAATGGAGGACCGAGCACACCTTTGCGACGCTTGTCCAGCTTCGATTCGATGATGTCCTGGGTCTGGTTCGCGCTGGTCTGCGCCGAGAAGTTCATGAAGATCGAGGAGAAGGTCTCGTTCATGCCATTGATGATCTTCTTCTTGATCGAGACCGACTTGCCCGTGCCCGTGTCGATCGTCGGCACCAGGATCGACGTGAACTGAGCGTCGCGAGGGATCGCAAACGTCCCCGCTGCTTCCATCCAGTTGCTCCAGTTGCTCTTTTTCGCACCAAAGCGGTAGTCGCACACTAGACGCTCATCAGGAATCGCAAGCAACGCCGATCGTGCAGTGACGGGATACGATGGGTTCTTCGCCGCAAAGTCTTCGAAATACGCTCGAGAGGCGTCGTAGTCGACGATCGCCCCTGCGAGGAAGTCGCGCAGGTACCGATCAAACAGCAGCCGCGAGTTCCAGTCAACGCACGCGCCAATGGACCAAATCGTGGCTTTTATCAAGAGACACTCGAGCACGCGATTCGTGTCGGACGCCACCCCATCGGGGCAATTCAGAGCACACTCGAACAGCCGCAGCACGGACGCGCCATGCTCGAGGAAAGTGACAGGCGTGGGTACGACGCAGTTCTGTAGCCACGTGCGCATGAGCACCTCCCAGCCGAGGCTCTTTGGCTCGAGAAAGACCATTCCGACACGCGAGACGGTGGCGCGCGACGCTTCTTCGAGATCCTCGGTCTCAAACATCATGCGCATACGATCCGTCATCTTCACGATCTCGCCACTCATCAAGCACAGTTTCTTGTTGTCGTCGAGCACGGTGTTCATATTCTCAATCCAGACAGCGTCGACTGGACCGTCAAACATGACCCACTGGAGATCGTCGCTCGTGTCGCACGCGCACTCACGGTAGGTGCACGCGAGCACGCCGTCGGACCACTCGTGGGTGTTCTCATCAAAGTTGCCATACAGCTGACCGCTCGTGATCGATTTCGGGCTCGTCGTGTGGATCACCACGCGGTTCTGGAAAGCGCCGCTGCTCTCCGTGTTGCACGCTGTCATCGACGTCGCGAGCGTGTGGACAATGCACGTCTTGCCCGAGCCGGTCTGCCCGACAATCATGCGGCCGTGACGCACCTGCACGGTCTCGTACAACTGGATCACTTTCATCTTGAACTCGGGTTTGCACTCCAGCGGGATCTCGGCATCCGGCACGATGCTCACTCCGCGCTCACAGATCGTGTCGATCATGGGCAAGAGTGCGCCGTGATCTGGGTTCGGGAGATGCGCGCCTGGGAAGAGATCCGACGTGATGCCGCGGAAGAGCGGCAGATCATCGGTCGTGAACTTTGGCAGGTTGACATCTTGGACGGAGCGCAGCACGATCTTGTCTTCGGTCCAGGACGGGTCGTTCCAGAGCAGTTGGCGCAAGTGGCCAGCAGCGACAAGAATCGAGTTCACAGCGCGCATGCCGTAGTCGTAATGCTTCTGCGACGACAGCTGCTCGGACGAAAGCTGCAGCACCTGAAAATCGCTTCCAGGTACAGCCACGTGTGCTGACACGCCATCCACTCGTCCAGCAGTTGCTGCGAGTACTGGAGCTTCTTCTCCCACGCCTTGCAGTCCTTTTCGATGCATTTGATGTACGGAGAGCCGCGCATGGTCTGCGTCTTCACCAAGTGACCGTCCAGCAGAGCGATGATGTCGTCGGTGCTTCGGACGAGGTACGTTCCGGTTTCGCGGTACGGCACGCACTGGAACTCAATCTCCTCCCACTCTGCGATCATCGCGTTCAGGTTCTTTTGCAGCAAGCACTCTTTCTCTGCGAGCGTGCCGATTTCTTGGACAGTCTCGATGTGCTGCGTGATGCCTTTCTCAAGCAAGATGCTCAGCGTCAGCTCTTCTTCGGTTTCTTCAAAGCCGATCTTCTGCCGGAGGTTCTCCCAATGCCGCTCCTGAAGCGCAGGACTAGCGAGCGACTGGATGACAGGAAGGTACGCCTTGAACTCTTCAGTCCGCTCGCGTAGAGTCAGCGCGACTTCCGCCGAGCCCGGCGCTTCTTCCATCAGCGTCTTGCTGAGTTTGTACGACGATTTCCACCACTCGACAACCAACGCTTCGATCTCCGGTCCCTTCAGCTCCAGGAAAGGACCATTCAGCCACGCTTGACGGTTCTGGTTGAACTCGGAGCACATCGTCCACAGCTTATAGTACGGACTGAAATCGCTCTCTAGCTTGGACAGAACCGAGTACTCTGTCGGCGGGAAATTGAAAACAGCTTCGCGCGCATTGAAATCCGACGCCTTGGCTTTCGCTTCCTGCAGAGAGTCAAACAGGTTGACAGCTAGCTCCACGTACTTCTCCGTCTGGTCGATCTCGCCGTAGAGTTTGAACCCTTGGACTTCGCTCTCAAATCGCTCCAAGTCGAGCTCAAACGCTTCTTTCTCCAGCGCCAGCTTGTCCATCATCCGGATCTTGTCTTCCTCCAGCGCAGAGTCACAGCTGTCTGCAGCATGCGCGACCCGAAGTGGCCACTCTTTCGTCGAGTACGCCAGTTTGAAGTCCTCGGTGCTGAGCTTGTGCGAGAACTCGCTCATCGCGTCCAGACGCTCGTGGATCTGATCGACTTCTTTCGTGATACCAGCGATGACGGCCATGCTCTCGTTTACAAACTCTTTGAGCTGCGCCTCGTTCGCTGGTTTCTCGTTGATGCGTCGAAGGATCGCTTCGTAGCGCAGCGTGATGTCCATGTTTCGCTCTCTCGCCTCGCGGACAATGCTGTCGACCAGCACGTTCCGGATTTCGACCGCTCTCGCCTTTCCGTCCACACACTCTGCCACGACCGTGCGATCGCCTTCAAGTCCAGCAGATGGTGTCTCTCCAGTGCCAGCAGCGACATGATATCACAGTCGATCGAGTCAACTTCGAGCACCGAGGCGAAGATGGCTTCGAGAGGCTCGACCATCACTGCTGCGATCTCTTTCGTCGGCGGCTCTACCACGACTCGTCCGTTCACAAACCCGAGCTGGACGTCAAAGAACGAGTTGCGGTGAGACTGCCACATCTTTCTCACCTGACGCAATCGTGCTCTTGCGAACGAATCCGACCCACTCGGCGGTCGAGCGCGTCACGATCACGCGCAAACGCGCTGCCATGCGCGTTTCCACGCCAGTGATGATCCGCTTCAGCTTACTCGAGCTGTACACCGCCAAGTCCGACATGAAGAAGTCGTAGTGGTCCTGAGGGTTGTCGATGATGTTCTCCACGATCGATCGGCGCCAGTCGATGAGTAAGATCTCGGCTGCTTTGTTCTGGCGGTTGGTCTGCAGCGCTTTAAAGTCCAGCAATCGGAATGGAAACTGCTTCGACAGTTCTTCCCCAGCAGCTGCGTCCGCGACGCCAACTCCAGCTCCAGTCCCTGTTCCAGGTGTCGGTGGAGCTGGCGGTATGTCAACCTGAATGAGCAAGAGTCGCTGGAAAGTCTTCTCCCAGCCTGCGTACATGCGCAGCAACACGGAGAGCAGCTGCGCGGAGCACGTGTAGTGCGTCGAACCGATCCGCTTCCGATTCTTCTCGTACGAGTGCTGCGGGAGGGCGATCTTCCCAAACTCTGCGACGGTGCCTGAGGAAGCATCAGGTTCAGCGCGACGTACTTCCGCTGGAGCTCTTCGTCGTAGCGAAGACGATCGTAGAGGACAGATTTCTTCATACTCCGCATGTAGCTCTGGATTGTCGCGTCTGTCAGACTGCGCAGGATCGCCGCCGCGGGCTGACCGTCAACGAGCGCCACTTGCTCGGGGAGTCCGCTCACCACCCGCTGGTGGATTTGCTCGAGCGTGTGGCGACTCATCGCTTTCAGATCTGCTGCCATCTGCTTCGTGAGAAAGTGGTCGAACCGCAGCTGCGCTTTCGCTTCTTTCCTGCGCCGAACTGCCTCGTCGACTCGTTGCTGGAAAAGCTCGGGCGTCTCGCTCTCGAAGCGCAAGTTGATGCGCTTGACCCACTTGTGCTTGTCGGACCCCTGGAACTGGATCAGGAACTTTTGCTTCTCGGCGTCGTAGCTCTGCGCGGCGCACTTGCGCCAGCGCCACTCGCCTTTGAAGAAGTAGGGCGACGAGCCAGTCTCGCCCTGAGCGAGCCACTCCTGCGGCGAGTGGGTCTCGAACTCTTCGCTGTCAAACACGTGGAGAGGGAACTGGGACTGGTCGATTTTCAGCAACTCGTCAGTTTCAGTGCGCGGCTTGTTGGTACTGTTGCAGCTGTTGCTGTGAGCACTGGACGAGCTGCTTGAATGCTGTGCTTCCAGAGACGACGCAGCGCCAGCTTTCGCTTCTTCCTCAAGCTCCGAGTTCTCCACGTTGAAGATCTTCTTGCGCAGGCGGTCTGGGAACGCCTTGACGGGCTCGTTGTCCCGGAGCACCTTCTGGCGGGTCTTGATCTTCACCTCGTCCACGATCGCGTTCGCGTCTTTCCAGCGGTGCGGGCGGTTGTTGTGGTCCACGCGCGTCAGTTCGACCGCTAGCGCGGACCCCAAAGGCTTGATCGGCGGTGGCGCCGTGGTCGCTGCAGCAGTTGTGGCAGCAGCTGCTGGCTTGTGCGGCTTGAGCTTGGCTGTTTTGTCGCTCATCAGCAGCTTCATGGCTCCCGCACCGCCTCCTGTCGCTGCTGCTTGCCGCGTCTTCTTCAGAAACGCCTCTTTCTCGCGTCGGTGCTGCTTGTGCAGTCGGAACCGCTCCATGATGTGCTCTTCGGCTGTGTACCGCGATCCGCTCGGAGGAGGCGTCGCCACACCGCCATCATCACCACCACCATCAACGCCGAGATCACGAGTATGAGGTGAAGGAGCTCATGAAGCTCGAGAAGAAGATGAGGCATAAATGTGAGGAGAGAGACAATGTCTGGATCGTTGACCAGAAAGGCAAGCAGCTCAGAAGACGAGACCACGCCTTCTTCAAGGACTGCGCGATCAGCAACCTGTGCATCACACGCCACTCGCGACTGGAATATTCGTGCAACCCCCATGTCGAAGCAGCGAATGGACAAAGCATCGAGAACGCAAGTGGAAACACGCGCTGCTCAGCATCATCGTCTGCTTGCCGGAAC
>JAASFO010000112.1:0-39506 GCA_023333815.1 Globisporangium recalcitrans
ATCAACGGATCAAAGAATCCTTCTAGGCGTAGACACGACGACAAGCGCGCCACAACCGTACCATCTCCAGCCAATGCGTCAGTGCACTGCAAACGTGCTTTCTTAGAGACAGATGACATCCGGACAGAGATCTCCACACCTCTTGCATGATGGCGACAAAGAAATCTGCCGTCAGTCAATGTCAGATCACAAGATCACAGGATCACAGGATCACAGGATCTTGGAATCTTGGAATCATGCTGTTCTGAGATCAGCGATCAAGATATTCTGGTTATTGTCGAAATGTCGCGATGTTCTTAACTTTCTGTGCATCAATGAACCACAAATGTGCCATCAATGTCAAAGTTACAAACAAGAGTTGGCAACAAGTGCTCGAAAGCAAGTGCTCCTCAAAACGCGACTGGCTCTTGCCTTTCTCGAGAGAAAGCCAGAAGCTGGACGAATCGCATGGGTTCCAGCTGACGACTTGACGCCGCGCCTCTGCAGATGACCGCACTCGAGTATGGGGCGTCGCTGCAAAGACGACCAGCAGGACGCGCGGAAGCTTTTCTGCACAGTCGCTCGCCCATCTGCTAAGTGCGGCGATGACGGCACGAGAGAGAGAGAGAGAGAGCGTCCAGCTGCCTTCAATCTCCAAGTTCCAATCGCGCGTCTGTGAGCAGTGGCTGATTTGGCATTCTGCATTATTCCGCCCGCTCTCTTTTCCTTGAACCCACTCGCTTCCAAGAACTCGCGCACCAATCTCGCTCATTCTTCAATAAGAGCACCGTGGGACAACGTCATTGGTTTCTATCTGCAAGAATGACCCAGGTCGAGGAGAACGCGAGCGAGTTCCAGCGCGCCAAGAGCTTCTGGCAGACGCGCGCGACGCGATCAGCGAGTCGTGAGGACGCGTCACCGCTGGTATTGCAGGCACCTGCACCAGTGCCTGCTGGCAAGAGAGGAAGCAGCGGCAGCAACGCGAAACCAACTGCTGCTGCTCAACCGGAGCTAGAGGCTAAACACGCCGCGTCGTCACCATCAGCGAAAGCCAAGGAGAAATCGTCGGCGTCGTCGTCGAGCTTTGCGAAGCGCATTGCGCCATTCGCGAATGCAAACACTCCAGCACAAGTTGTGATTCCGCCTGCATTTGCTGCTGCAAACGCGGCACCTCCTGCTCCAACCACAGCACGACCTGTTGCTGCTGCTGCAACACCTCCTCCTGCACCGATTGCTCCTGCGAACAACTTCCGTCCTTCGGTTGTGTCGGATCGATCTGCTCCAGCTGCGTCGCCTTCGACGCCTGCGCCGGATCACACGATGCCGCCGCCACCGTCGCCAAGCATCGATCCAGTTGTGCAGACACCAGCGAACGATTCAGCTGCGACCGCGAGCAAGAATGCACCGACCACCGTTGCGAACAGCATGTTCAAGACACTCGCCGAGACGAAGCTCTTTGGCAACAACAACAACAACAGCACCGACAATGCGCCGAAAGGGAAAGAGATCAAGGACGCGTCCTCATCGTCGTCTACCTCGCAAATGACACTGCCGGGTCTGCAAGTGCAGTTGCCGGACATGAGCAGCTGGAAGGAGAAGATGAAGAGCTACGGCAATAAGTCCAAGGCATCGAGCGCCTCGATGCGAACGCTCTCATTCGCCAACATCTCGTCCTCCTGGAAGAGCATGAGCACCATGTCGAGCGACAACGGCAACAACTCGCCTACGAAAAGCGCGAGTCCGAGTGCTGCGGATGGGTGTGCGAAGCAGAACATCCACAACCCGAGCCACGGTCGCACAAAGACACACACCAGCCCGCTTTCGACGGGGAGTCCTTACGGAGAGCTGATCGTCGCTGAGGTCTTGGCCGCGAAAGACCTCACGGTGGGCGACTTTATTCAGGGCGAGAGCGATCCGTACGTCGTCGTGCGCTACGAAAGCAATGAGAAGCAGTCCTCTGTCTCCCAGGGCTCGCTGAACCCTGTCTACAACGAGCGCTTCGTGTTCTGGGTGCCGTCGTCTCCAACAATCGACGACCAGCTCGTGAGCATCACGGTCATGAACAAGAACATGGTGATCCCGGACGAGCATCTCGGAGAAGTGCACATTTCGCTGGCGATCCCTGTGAACGAAGCGTTCGATGAGTGGTACCCGTTGGCGAAAGAAGACGGGACCAAGAAGGGCTCGGTGCGAATTGGCGTGCGCCGCATGGTGCTGACGTCGCCATCGCTGCTCCTCGCTGCACAATCGCTTGCGGCGCAGGAGCGCAGTCTGAACGACGACGACCTGAGTGCGCATGGCTCGACCATCCCCGAGCTCTGGTACGGGTTCGCGGAAGCCCAGGAGCCGGTCTTCGACGACGGCAAGCCCAAGCAGACCGACGTGATCGCGAGCAAGCTCAACCACTTCAGCCGCCGCTTCATCGGCATCGAACTCACATCGTCAGGCGACAGCAGCTCTCGACGAGACGTGTTCTAAGGTGTGGAGCTCGTTCATTAATGCGTGTGTCTCTCGCTTATTTATTTCCTATGCAATCAAACCAAACCATGCGTGCGTCGCATCATTACGAGCTCTCTCTCTCTATTTCTCTATCATTCATTCAGCACATCACATGCGGCGCGGCGTTTGTCCTGAGCAGCTCGGCGTCAGCGTCGACCATCTCCGCGACCAGCTCCTGGAAGCGCACGGTCGGCTCCCAGTGCAGCAGGCGCTTGGCTTTGGTCGCGTCGCCGATGAGCAGATCCACCTCCGTGGGGCGAAAGTACTTTGGGTCGATGCGCACGACCACGCGGTTCGCGTCGTTCGCGTCCACGCCGATCTCGTCGATCGTGCCGCGCGCGCCTTTCCATAGCAGCTTCATGTCCACGCGCGCGAACGCGAGCTCGATGAACTCGCGCACGCTGTGGCACTCGCCCGTCGCGACCACAAAGTCCTCGGGCTCTTGCTGCTGCAGCATGCGCCACATGCAGTCCACAAAGTCGCGCGCGTGGCCCCAGTCGCGCTTCGCCTCGAGGTTACCCACGTACAGACACTCCTCCACGCCCGCGTGGATGCGCACGACAGCGCGCGAGATCTTGCGCGTCACAAAGGTGGGACCGCGCCGCGGACTCTCGTGGTTGAACAAGATGCCGTTCACGGCGAACATGCCGTACGCCTCGCGGTAGTTGACGACGCTCCAGTACGCAAACTGCTTGGCGACGCCGTAGGGCGACCGTGGGTAGAACGGCGTGCTCTCGTTCTGCGGACACTGCTGGATCTTCCCGTAGAGCTCGCTGGTCGACGCCTGGTAGAACTTGGCGGTCTTCTCCATGCCGCAGTTGCGGATGCAGTTGAGCAGCCGCAACGTGCCCATCGCGTCGACGTCCGCCGTGTACTCGGACATCTCGAACGACACCTTGACGTGCGACATCGCGCCGAGGTTGTACACTTCGTCCGGTCGCACTTTCGCGATGATCTGGCACAGGTTCGACGAGTCCGTGAGGTCGCCGTAGTGCAGGAAAAGGCGCACGTCGTTCAAGTGCGGGTCGCGGTAGAGGTGCTCGATGCGCGCCGTGTTGAACGCCGACGAGCGCCGGATGATGCCGTGCACGATGTACCCTTTCGCGAGCAGCAGTTCGCTCAGGTACGACCCGTCCTGGCCCGTAATGCCCGTGATGAGGGCGACGCGCGGCAGTTGCTGCTTGTCAGCGGCGTCATTGCCGCGATTGTGGTTTGCAGCATTGGCGCTTTGTGGTGGCGGCACTGCTGGTGATGATGAGCCTGAAGATGGAGGAGGTTGGTTGGCTGCGGCTCGTCGGATGTCGTTGCTGCTGCTGGCACTCATAGCAGAGTGGGCTTGTCCAGAGGCGGTCGTCATGGTCTCTTAGAGCACTGCGCGTCTGCTTGTGTGGAGGCAAGTCGAGATGTTAGCACCGCCGCTGCGCAGTCGTCTTCACAGCAGCACTTCCTCTATCTGCCATGTTGATCCTTTCTTTGAGTTTGCCGATATTTTTCCACAATTTTCAAAAGGTGTCTCTTCTAAAGAGGTATGCAAACCTCGTTAAGTTCTCCACCCCTCTTCACCCATTGTTCGCCATTGAGACAAAAACACAGGATGATAAGGAGAAACATTTTGAGTGGAGTCCATTGATGGGTGATGGGTGGGTGGAACAGAATGGGTGATGTCCACTTCAAGCATTTAGACATAGAGACGACTTCTATTTCTAATGATCCCATCGCGCATTCTGATTGGCCGAAAGCGGTTGCGCAGAATCACTGGCACTCGTTCGGCCGTGAGCTGCTGACGCAAGATGTTGCACTGTGTGCTGTTTGCGTGGAGCTGGCCGGATTTCTGCAGACACTCTCGCTCTCTCGACTGCTAGTCATTCGATCTTTCGGCTCCGACCCCACAAGTCACCTCAAGCTTCAAGTTCCACTCCTCAACCTCCAGACACAATGGCTGACGCGATCGAGAACGAATGGGTGGACGGCCGCTCCGCCATCGACATCTTCGTCAAGAAGAACAACGGCGTTGGCTACACGTACGACGACCTCATCCTCATGCCTGGTGAGTGACACGCAAAAACGAGGTGGCATGCTGCGCGATGCGTGCGCTGCGGTACTGCTGCTGGCTGCTGCTCGCCGGTGAGTGGGTGGCCATTGACAGCGGCTGACTGACTCACCTGTCGACTGGCTGTCGATGTTGAAGTTGCCTGAGATGAGCCGGCACGACGGGCGGCCAGTCAGTCAGACAGTGGCTGCTTGACTCGCTGCGCGCCTGCTGCTGCAACCGAGAGACGCGGCAGCGGTGATGCGACCACAGCGCTACTCTGCTGCTGCTCCATGCCGTGGCTTCATGCACATCTTTATGATGCGCGATTTGTACGGCGATGCTGACTGTTTGATCTGTCTCTATTTGATTACCAATAGGACACATCAACTTTGGCGTGGACGCGGTCAAGCTTGAGACCAAGATCTCGAAGAACATCTCGCTGCGCCTGCCGCTCGTGAGCTCGCCGATGGACACGGTCACGGAGCACGCGATGGCGATCGGCATGGCGCTGCACGGCGGCATCGGCATCATCCACTACAACATGACGATCGAGGAGCAGGTGAAGGAAGTGCGTCTCGTCAAGAAGTTCAAGAACGGGTTCATCACGGACCCAAAGTGCCTCTCGCCAGACCACACTCTCGCGGACGTCGATCGCATCAAAGCCGAGTTCGGCTTTGCCGGCATCCCGATCACCAAGGACGGCAAGATCGGCAGCGTGCTCGTGGGCATCGTGAGCAACCGCGACATTGACTTCATCGAAGACCGCTCGACCAAGCTGAGCACGGTCATGTCGACCGACTTGATCACGGCGCCAGAGGGTGTGTCGCTCTCGGAGGCGAACAAGATCCTCAAGGAGAGCAAGAAGGGCAAGCTCCCGATCGTGAACGCGCGCGGCGAGTTCCTCTCGCTCATCTCGCGTCGCGATCTCGTGAAGAACCGCGACTTCCCACACGCGTCCAAGGACGCGAACAAGCAGCTGCTCGTCGGCGCGGCGATCGGCACCCGCCCAGCGGACCGCGACCGCTGCACGGCGCTCGTCGGCGCGGGTGTGAACCTGATCGTGATCGACTCGTCTCAGGGCGACTCGACGTTCCAGATTGACCTGATCAAGTGGATCAAGTCCACGTACCCACACATTGACGTGATCGGCGGCAACGTGGTGACCATGGCGCAGTGCAAGAGCCTGATTGAAGCCGGCGCGGACGGTCTCAAGGTCGGGATGGGGGTCGGCTCGATCTGTACCACGCAGGAGGTGTGCGCGGTCGGTCGCGCGCAGGCGTCGGCGGTGTACAACACGTCCCGCTACGCGCGCCAGTTCGGCGTGCCAGTGATCGCCGATGGCGGCATCGGCAGCTCTGGCCACATCATCAAGGCTCTGTCGGTCGGCGCGTCTGCGGTCATGTGCGGCTCGCTCTTTGCTGGCACGGAAGAGGCGCCGGGTCAGTACTTTTTCCAGGACGGCGTGCGCTTGAAGAAGTACCGTGGCATGGGCTCGATCGAGGCGATGACCCAGGGCTCGTCGAAGCGCTACTTCGCGCACTCGGCCGCGGTCAAGGTCGCGCAGGGCGTGAGCGGTGCGGTCGTGGACAAGGGCTCGCTCAAGAAGTACATCCCGTACTTGCAGCAGGGCATCATGCACGGTCTCCAGGACTTGGGTCAGACCACGCTCTCGAACGTGCACACGGCGCTGTACAACGGCGAGCTCCGCTTCGAGCTGCGCACGCCAGCGGCGCAGCGCGAGGGCAACGTCCACGGTCTCTACACGTACGAGAAGCGATTGTACTGAGTCTCCGTGCGGCACGTCCACCCCCCACTTCTATTTTACGACGGACGGCCGTGAGGAGAGCCATTCAGCCTATTGTATGATTGATTAGCTAGCAGCAGTGAGCAGTAGTTGGAGAGAGAGCCATCCGCCTGCCTTCCGCTCGAAATATTATACTTCTCGCTGCCACGTGAGTTGCTTGCGCTTTTGCTTGTTGTCCGCCGAGTGTTGGTCCTCTGAAACGGATGGCCAGCAATGCGCGAACGCAAAAGCAAAGCACTCATGGCGGTTCTTTCTCTTGATCACCACCATCACGACGGACTCGCTCGCGCTTTGGCTGGTGCGGCGCGCGCCATGCTGCTTGCTGCCTGCAGCTGCAAAGCGAGCGGGTCTGATGTGGCGATGCTGGATGAGAGCAATGCGGACATATTTACTTATTTAATAGATTTAGTGCCGACTTCACACACCTCAACTTGATCTCCTCGTTTCACATGCCGTATTCAAAGTCATAGCGCCGTGCAGGCGCACTCGTGTTGGCGTCCGTGTTGACGTGGTTGTGCTTCAGCAGCGTCGTCCGGCGCTCCAGCAGCGTCGCGCGCGTGGCGTCCTCTTCGATCTCGAGCTGCACGGGACCCTGGAGCCGCGCGAGGATCTCAGCGAATGTCGGACGCTTGCCCGGCTCGTCCAGCAGACAGTCGGTGATGAGCTTCCTCCGGGTAGCGAGACACGTCGGCGGGAGCGTCGGCCGCAGGTTGTTGTGCGCGATGCGCATCAGCACCTTGAGTCCGTTCTCCTCCAGCTCGTTGTACGGCGTGTTGCGCGTCTCGAGCTCGGTCAGCACGATCCCAAACGAGTACACGTCCGCGGCGGGACCGTACCGGTCGTTGCGGATGATCTCCGGCGCGAGCCAGAACGGCGTCCCGACAAGCGTCGTGAGCGCGTCCACGCCTTTCTTGTACCGCCGACTGAGCCCAAAGTCGCCGACGTTGCAGCCGTAGGTCGCCGAGCAGAGCACGTTCACGCTCTTGAGGTCGCGGTGCACGATCGGCGGCTCCTGCGAGTGCAGGTAGAGCATGCCCTGCACCACGTCGATCGCCATCTTGAGGAGCGGGTCGGCCCACGTGAAGTTCTTCCCGATGTTCGAGTGCAGCACGCTGTGCATGTCCCCATTCTCCAGGTACTCCATCACGATGCACAGATTCGAGTAGTTGTCCCAGCTCGCGCCGATAAACTGCACAATGTTCGGGTGGCGCAGACACGACATGAGCACGATCTCTTCGCGGAAGCTCTCGATCGCGGCTTCCGTGATGTTCTCGCGCCGGATGCGCTTGCAGACGACCATGGTGCCCAGGTACTTGGCTTTGATCACATCGCCCATCGCGCCGCGTCCGATCGCCTGCAAGAACTTCAGATCGGCAAACGGGATCCGGAAGATCTCGAGCGCCTTCATCTCCGGCACGTCCAGCACATGCTCGACCACCTGCTTCTCTTCGTCGCCCGCTGGTTCGTTCATGAGCGCAGCCTCCGCCTTGTTCAGCGACGACTTGAGCTTCTCATTCTCCTTCTCGACCACAAACGTCGACAGGAACGATCTCCGGTTCGTCAGATCCGCCGAGCGACTGAGGATGAAGAGCAGCACAACCGCGAAGCCGTACGAAAACGTCGTCATCCACTCGATCTGGATCGAGAATAGGAACACGATAAACATGTACGTGATCACGGTGCTGAAGCCCACGACCATCACGTACACAAACTCGAGCCGGATCGAGATCACAAAGATGAAGCTGAAGAGCCACGCGAACCCTGTGAGGATCTGCGTCAGCGCGCCAGCGTAGAGGTACGTCGCGACTTTCACAAACTGCAGCTGTTCATGGGTCTTTGCGATCAGCTGCGCTGGTGTCAGCGGTATTGAAACGTTTGTGGTAGTCGAACCAACTGCGACGCCAGCCCAACTCCCACTCCCGCTTCCAGTGCCATTGACGATGCTCGTGGCGTTTGTGGTCGTGCTGATCGTTGGAGGTGTGTTGACCGTGGTGCACTGGAGACGGCTCTCGACAATGCCGCTGAACTGCTCGAGCGCCAACTGACCTGCGTGCGAGATCCAGATCTGGAACGTGAAGTTGAAGAGCACGACGATCAGACACGCCCAGAACCGCCAGCGCTTCTGGAACGGGTTCTTGCGCCGCGGCAGGAACGCGAACGGCACAGCCACAAGCAGGTACAACCACTGCATCCACGTGGACGCTGGTGCCGGCGAGAGGATGAACTGGTCCATCTTCTTGAATCCAGACGGCGGCAGCACGGAGAACAGCAGCAGCACGAGCAGGTGCACGGCCATGAGCAGCAGAATGTGCCACCGCGCGCGAGAGAACCAGTTGACGGCCGTGTACTCCTGGTAGAGCTTCTCCAGGTTCCGGTCGAGAAAGAAGCGCGTGTACTTGTTGAACACCTGGTAGTTGGGCTTCACGAGCGTCGCATCAATGTACCGGATCATCTTCTCGTCCACCTTCATGAGACCCGCGCCGTCCGCGACCGCGCTCTTCGCATTGATCTGTGAATGGCCGTCGTCGTCGTCGTCGTCGTCGCTGTGTCCGCCATCATACCCGCCACCGCTACCCCCTGTGTTTGTAAAGTCTGCGTGGCCGTTCGCATCAAAGATCGGGCGTGGACCGCCGTTGTTTCGAGCGAGCCGCGCTCTCCGCTGCGCACTGCTGCGGTCCCGCATCATCTGCATGGGCTTCATCAGCGCCGAGCTCACCTTCGCCGCCGGACGCTGCTGATGCTGATGATGGTGATGGTGACGCGGTCGACCTGCACCATGGCGATGCTTCGTGCTGATGTGACTGTTCTCGTTCGTGTTCAGAGACTCCTCGTAGTGGTAGAAAGGCTCGCGCTTGTTCTGCTTCCCCGGGTGCTGCGGTCCGTGATGGTAGAGACCGTGCACCTGATTGTGATGACTGCTGTGGTTGTGCCGCTCGAGGCTGCCCTCGCGGTGGTCCTGGCTGTCGGGCGTC
Organism: Globisporangium recalcitrans; assembly: GCA_023333815.1. Taxonomy (NCBI): domain Eukaryota; phylum Oomycota; class Peronosporomycetes; order Pythiales; family Pythiaceae; genus Globisporangium; species Globisporangium recalcitrans. The sequence continues at coordinate 9,287 of JAASFO010000112.1, forward strand.
ATGTTCTCGTCCGACCCGATGCACGTCACCGTGTCTGTCTCGGAAAAGCGCACACTGCGGCGCTGCTGCTGTCGGTCTCTATGGAAACCTTCTCCTTCTCCACCACACACGCGCGGCTTCTCTTCGTCAGCATCGTCAGCATCATCCGAGTCCGTGTCGTGTCTGTGGTACTTGGTACTGTGCAGCACCGGACTGCGGTCGTGGGAAGCGGCGTCGGTCGGCCACTCCTCTTCCTTATCGTCGTCGTCGTCTTCCTCTTCTTCTTTCGCGTCGTCGTGGTGACCGCGTCTGTGGTTGAGAGGGGGAGGAGGACGTCCCAGGCGGCGCATGGACGGCGCGTGCAGCCTCGTCGCCTCGCCCTTCTCCTCTTCTTCCTCACTCTTCTCCTCTTCCACGTGGCGGCGATGCGCCTCCACGAGCGCCGCCATGGACATGTCTTTGCGCGCGCGTCGCAATAGCGCCATTTTGCTTGGGTTCGTTCGCTCTCTGACAAAGGCAGTGCTGACAGAACGACGGGTCTAAGAGAAGTCGCTTTATGCGAACACAGAGCTGCGGTTCTATGAGAAGCCACGAGAGTGTTTGACTTTTTTTTCTCAGACTCGTGAGATTCTGTGTTGACTTGGTTTTTGTAAGCGATGTGCGATTTCGGGAGACCTTGCTGAATTTGCACATCGCTTACAAGACCCAAGTCAGTATGTGATTCCGGTTGGAAGAGAGAGAGTCACAAAAGGCGTTCTTTTATTGAGATTCTGGAACCAAAAATGTGATTGTTCATCCAGTCACACAATGAAGTCATTCTGTCGGGTGAACAATCAGTTTAAAGAGAGCCTCCATCCAACCATCCATTCAATCAAGCCACTCGAAGAGCTGCTTTCGCTTTGCCAATTGCCTCCTAGTCGATCGACAGCAAAGCGCAAGCACACAAGCAAGGAGAAGACCACCACCACCACACACACACAAGAGCAGCAAGAGAGCATGTCGGTGGCGAAGCGAAGACGCGAGGCGGACGCCATGAAGGACATCAGGAAGTCGGCGGACGAGCCGGAGAAGAAGCAGAAGGTCGCGATCGCCGGCGGCAGCGGCTTCATCAACCGCCAGCGCGTGCTCGTGTTCTCGTCGCGCGGCATCACGACCCGCTACCGCCACCTGCTCGACGACTTCCGCAAGCTGCTGCCGCACCACAAGCGCGACGTCAAGCTGGACGCCAAGGACACGCTGCACGTCGTGAATGAGATCGCCGAGATCAAGGGCTGCAACACCACGATCTTCCTCGAGGCGCGCAAGCGCCAGGATCTCTACATGTGGGTCAGCCGCGTCGGCACCGGTCCGTCCGTCAAGTTCCTCGTGCAGAACGGTGCGTTGGTGCTTGTCTTGTATTCATGTAGCCTTGCAAGTAGTAGCTTGATGCGCACGACGCGTTTGTACTGATGCTGGTTTGTCTCTCTTTTCGTCCTATCGAATGCAGTGCACACGATGGACGAGTTGAAGATGACCGGCAACGCGCTGATCGGCTCACGCCCGCTGCTGACGTTCGACAAGGAGTTCGATGCGCTGCCGCACTTGCAGGTGGTGAAGAAGCTGTTCACGCAGGTGTGGGGGACGCCCAAGGGTCATCCGAAGAGCAAGCCGTTCATCGACCGCGTGATGAGCTTCTACTACGCGGACGGGAAGGTCTGGTGCCGCAACTTCCAGCTCGCAGACGAGGCTGACACGAAGAAGATCGAGCAGGCGGCGCTCCACCGCGGCGAGGACCTCGTGCAGCTCATCGAGATCGGCCCGCGCTTCGTGATGACGCCGATCAGAATATTCGACGGCAGCTTTGGCGGCCAGACGCTCTACCAGAACCCGCGCTACGTGTCGCCAAACGAGGTGAGTATTGTAGGACCATTCTATCCAATTTGCAGCAGTGAGTCTATGACTAATGGGAGTTGCTATTTATTGCTTTGCTTCACTGGAACAGACCCGACGAGATGCCAAGATGGACAAGCGCGACCGCTACGTGTCCCGCAAGTCCGCGGAGGCCGGTCGCACGGCGCGCAAGCCGGAGCGTGTGCATCCAGAGGACAAGTTTGCGGACGTGTTCGCTGGCGCGGCCAACTAAGTTACAGGCAGGTGGCTGCGCTCGGTACTCTCGGCTCTTGCCATGCCGCCAGCTGCTGTGGTTTGGTTGCTGTCGTTGCCGCACGTTTGTGCGTGAAAGAGTTCGAGGCTGGCGTTGGAGACGCAAGCAGATCTCAGCGACCGAAGACGCGTGCATGCACATAACACACACGACTTACTTCATATAGACCCCAGTTTGTTCTTCCATTGTCCATAGAGCAGCAAACAGAATCTACTATCATGCGTGGGTCGTTCATCTCTCTCTCTTTTCCATGTGTCTCCGATCTGCTAAGACATGCAATGTATGCTGTTCAGGTTTTCGAGGCAAGCTGTTGAAGCAACAAAACAGGTTTTTGGGCAATCATCGACAGGATGATTGACTGCAAAGCGCTTCCATTGGCTGAGGACTTTTTTGTCCGAGTTTCTTGCAAACAGCAAGTGAGCTAGCACCCAAAATGAGTATTTTGGGTGCTAGCTCACTTGCTGTTTGTAGGAAAGGCAAACAAAAAAGTCCTCAACCAATCAGCTATTTTGTCGTTCGAAAGCATCTGATTGGCTAACCATCGTTCATCCAATCACCTGAGCTTCCTGTGCAATCAGATTTACCCAAAACGAAATGTGCTCAATCAGATTGACCTAAACTAACGAAATGTGCTCGTTCACACTTCAAAAGCAGACGGATAATACGAAACGAGCTCCAAGCGAAAGCAAGAAGGGTCACACACACGCCTCTCTCTCTCTCTCTGTGAGTGGTCTATCAGCACAGCCTCCCCCCCTATCCTCTCTCTTCACTACTACGTAGGCGTATTGCTACCTCTGCCTCCCTGCCCTCCGTCTCGCCACGATGGACTCGCGCGTGGCGCAGCTGCAGCACGTGATCTTTCTCAAGGACCAGATGATCCTGGAGCTCCAGACGCAGCTCTCGGCTTACGAGGCGCACTTTGGCGTGCTGGACCCCAGTGTGCTCAAGGCGCTCCAGGGGGAAGACTCGGTCTTCGGCGGATCCGCTAGTAGTGAAGGGCTCGGGGGCGTCAACACGAGCGCGCGCGCCGAAGAAGAAGCGCAACAACAGCAGCAACAGCAGCGACGGAGGAGCTCCAGCAATGCCAACAGCGTTACCACGACCGCTACCAGCACCAAGAGTGGCGCCGCTCACAATGCCAGCGGCTCCGTTGATAAAGCAGAGTCGAATACTAATGACAGCGACAGCACCACCACAGACGCGCCTGTCTCAGACTCAGAGCCGCCATCGATGCCGTCCCCGCCAGCAAGATCCGCGTCCATATCGATCGCCAGCACGAGCACGAGCACGAGTAGCGTGACGACCGGGACGGGGAAGAACGTCGTGCTGGACTTTGTCGAGGACTCGCCCATGTTCCGGCGCCAGCTGGAAGGCTTTGAAGAATCGCTGGGCGGTTTACGCGGACTGCTCAAGGAGATCCTCGCGCGCACGAAGGAGTACGTGGCGGCGGGGATGCGCTACGGCGACGAGGAGAACGCGCTCGCCGAGGAGATCGTGCACCGCAAGTACGCGCGCGCGCTGTTCACGACCAGCTGTCCGGAGTTGGGGAGCCTGTCGTCGATCTTCAACGAAGTGCACGACACGATGACGCAGGTCCAGAGCTCGCGCGTGAGCATGCTGCTGAGCATCGAAGCGCTTTTGCACCACTCGATCTACCAATTCTCCGAGCAGGAGCTCAAAGAAGCCACGGACTTGAGGAAAGAGGTCGGGCGTCTGGCAGATGAGTACGAGTCGCTGCTCAGCAAGCTGTTGGCAAAGCCCAAGCAGAGCGGCAGCAACAACTCGATCAGCGGCCATCCTCCTTCTTCCTCGATGGCGCTCGCTCCTTCGGACCCCACGAATATCCTTGGTGGTGCTGCTGCGAGTACCACCGCCTCAGGAGGACTCGGCAGCCTGAGTTCGGTGGGCAGTCCGGCGTACAACAGTGTGTCGGTGAGCAGCTCCAGCATCTCATCCAGTGATTTCTACGGCAGCAATGGCGGCAACAATGGCGCACGCTCTGGTGCGATGAAATCCCTCGAGCGCGAAGTCATCCAGGCGCGGCTCAAGTTCGAGATGGCGCGCTTCGACCTCGTGCGGTACCTGAATCGGCTCGACTGCCAGAAGAAGTTCCTGTTGATCGAGTGCTTCAATTCGACTCTGTATGCGTTTCTGGGTCACTTCCACGCGTGTCACGAGCTCGTCAAGAGCATCGAGCCAGCGCTTCGACAGCGACAGGAGATGCTGCAGAACTCCAAGCAGGACTTTGAGCAGGACGACCAGATGTGGCGAGCGCAGCGCGAAGCGCTCGAGGCACGGCTACGATTGGATTCCTTTGACGGCAGCGAGCCAACCAACCGCAGCATCGCGACGCGGTCTTTCGAGCTGCCGATCGAAGTGATCTCCCAGGATACGCTGAGCAGCAGGGAGTCGTACATGGGCAGCATCATCAAGCAAGGGTACCTGTTCCTGCGCAACTCGATGTTCCCGACACGCAGTTGGAAGCGGCGCTGGTTCCAAATCCACTCGGGCAAACTGTATCAGAACCGAGGCAAACACATGGATCTGGTGCTCTTGTGCGACCTGATGCTTTCGCGGGTGCGCGAGTCGTCTGCCTCGAACTTGCCCTACTGCTTTGAGATTATCGATTCGAGTCAGGCCAAGTACTTGCTGCAGGCGACCAGCGAAATCGACATGCAGGACTGGATCGAAGCCGCGCGCAAGAGCACGGAGAGTATGCTGGAGAAGCAGTCGCATCGCATGAGCGTGCACCCGGAGCAGCAGAGCGTGATCGACGAGCTCGTGGCGAAGAACGGCTCGTGCTCGGACTGCGGCCAGTCCCCCTCGGAGTGGGTCTCGATCAACATCGGCTGCTTCCTGTGCATCGAGTGCTCGGGCATCCATCGAAGCCTCGGTGTCCATGTGTCGAAAGTGCGCTCGCTGACGCTGGACTCCTGGGAGATGCCGCTCTTGCTGCTGCTGCGCGACCACCTCGGGAACGACGTGGTCAACTCGATCTGGGAGCACACTGTCTCCCCGGGGTGGACAAAGCCGACCGCTGCGTCCACCCACGACGAGAAGGTGAAGTGGATTAAGGCCAAGTACCATTTCCACGGCTTTGCCGAGTTTAGCGACCTCCACTCGCACGAGATCACTGAGCGCTTGATCCGCGGAGGCACCGAGGGCAACTTGCAGGAGCTCATGTGGTGTCTCGCGCATGGGGCGGACGTGAATTCGAGGAATGCGCAGCGCTCGACCGCACTGCATGCTGCGGCGAGCCAGGGAGCGGCTCCCTGCTGCGACTACTTGATACTGAACGGCGCGAGTCTCGTGCTTGCGGATATCAATGGGAAGCTGCCGTACGACGCAGCAAAAGCAGGCGGCTTTGAGGCAGTGAAGCTCACGCTCATGCAGAAGATGAGTTTAGAGCAGTACCAGTTCTAGCTAAGACGTACTTTGCGATGATTGAACTCGTGGGGGAAATAGTGATGGGGTACAAATGAGGAGGAGGGCAGTGTGCTTTTGCAGTGATGATAAATATAAGGATTGAGAAATGCTGTTGTGCTAGCCTGATGGAACGACTTTGTTCTTTGTGCCTCGACCTGCTGTGCGTGGCGAAGAGAGCCCCTGGCCGACGCTGGGCTGATGGGAGAATGTGAGCGCTGCTGACAGAGACGACGTCGACATGTCCTTCGAGAGCAGCTGGTGGTCCATGTCCACGATCGAGGACGTGAGGTTCTCCTCCGACGCCATGCTGCCGTTCACCGAGCTCCAGCTCATCAACTGCTCTTCGCCGTCCCCGTTAGCAGCATGTTTCTGGTGCTGGATGGACTTCTCGACGTTCTTCTCCATTTCGGCGATCACAATGCTGTTCGACGATGGCGTCGACACGACGATGTTCGAGACCGAGGCTGCGACCACAAAGGGTTTGTCGTAATTGCCGCTGCGCACGCTGCGGCGCTCTTTGTCGTCTGGACCAAAGACCTGCACGCGGCTCTTTCCGTCTTCGTCGACGTCGTCATCGCCCTTTGGTGCTCCCCCCACCAGCAGCGTTCACGCTCGCCAGCTTCTCTGCCTCCACTTCTCGCGCTCGCTCCGCCTCGAGCTTCAGCTTTTGCTCCACCGACTTCTCGCGCACGTGGATCATGAACTCGACGAACTCGACAATGCCGATCTGTCCGCTGCCGTCTTCGTCCACGATGTCCATCATCTCCTTGAGCTCTTCGTAGCTCGGGTCCTTGCCGATCGCCGCGAGCCCGATGCGCAGCTCGGCTTCTTCCACCGACCCACTGTTGTCGAGATCGAGCAGCCGGAAAACCTGCATGTACGACGAGATCACAGCTTGCTCGACGCCCTTGCGCACGCGGAGCTGCTCGACGCGGCGCAGCAGCTCTTTTTCATCCTCCATTTCCTGTGTAGCTTCCTTCATACTGGTCGTGACCACACCGACGAATAGAGCGATCAGCACCATAGCTCCGAGCACGATGAACGCGCCGAAGTACGCGACTGCGAGGAAGCTGGTGGCGTGCGGCGTGCAGTTGTACCCCATCGCGGTGTAGTCGTCGTAGCCGTACTCGTCGCAGCCGTAGTAGTTGATGTAGAGCACGTCGCTCCAGCCATCCATGGTCGCGCGCTGGAAGAGCGAGACCATCGCGTAGTGCAGGTACTGGAAGTGGAACGGGTCGTTCTCTGCGAACATCATGTTGCCGAGGATGCCGAATACGTAGAAGGAGAGCAGCAGGATCAAGCCGATGTACCCAATGGAGCTCACGCCTTGCATCAGCGCCGACACGATCACTTGTAATTGAGGGAATGCGCGCACGAGCTTGAGCGCACGAAGCAATCGAAGCAGTCGCAGCATTGTCAGCATCCCGCCTTTCCCCTTTGTGAAGCTCCCGACGACAATGATGAAGTCGAAAGTGTTCCACGCGCTACGGAAGAAACTCCACGGCTCCAGCCCTTCGGCGATTATCTTGAGAATGACTTCAGTGGTGAAAACAGCGAGGATCGCTGAGTCCAAGGTCGTGAGGAAGCTGCCGATCGCGTCTTCAATCTCGTCCGACGTCTGCAGACCGACGAGAATGCCAGCGAGAACGATCACGCAAGTCACGAAGAGCGAGAACCGGTGGTGCTCGACGATCTTTGACGCGATGTTTGCCAGTTGCAAGTACCTGCCTTTCAGAGTCAGACTGCCGCCTTGGTTCTGCACCAGGATGTCGGTCAAATCGCAGTCGTCCCACGTTTGCAGCAGCACTTCGCGCATCTTCTTGCGGTCTTTCTTCTCCGCGGCCGAGAGTCCCTTCTCAGTTGGCGGGACTTCTGCACCGCCGGCTGCATGTGCAGCAGCAGCTTCGAGTTTCCTCTTCTCAGCCATCTCCTGCTCTCGCCGCTGGGCTTCCAAGGCGCGCTTCTGAGCCTTCTCGATGCGCTTCTTCCGCTCCGCTTCCTCTTGCGCGGCTTTCATCTGCTCCATGCTCTGCGTCATGCTCATGGTGATGGCACCAATGAAGAGCGAGAGCATGACGAATGCGGAGATCAGGATGAACGTGACAAAGTAGATGGTCGCCACGAAGCTGTTCACGGTCTGAGACGTGCTGATCGAGCTCTCCGTCGCGTTTTCTCCATACAGCGCCGTGGTATTGCAGTGCTGGAACTTGCAAGCGTCGTCAGGGTTCGACGTGTAGTACCCGCCTTGGAATCGGTCGCAGCCGAAATAGTTGATGTTCATGATCTGATTACATTCACAAAGTTGGTCTCTCATTAGTTTCACCATTGAGTCTTCAACTCCCGCGTTCTTTCACAGCAACAATACACTTACGTTGGACCAGTTCTCGAGCGTCGACATGCGGAAAAGCGTCACCATGGCGATCGGAACACTTCGAAAGTGGAATGCGTCGCTGTCCTTCCAGGCGTACATTCTGGAGATCGCGTACAGGTAGAACACGAGGAAGAGCAGCAGCAGGATGTACCCGATCGACTTGAGTCCTCCGATGAGCTCCATGACGATCATGTACAGCTGCGGGATGCGCTTGACGAGCTTCATAATACGCATCAGTCGGAGCATTCTCAGGATCGCAATGTTGCCTCCGCCCAGCGCAGACTCCCAGATCGGCAGACTCATGATGATGCCAAAGTCGAAGCAGTTCCAGCGCATCTCCTTCCCGCTGAAGAACTTCCAGGGCGTGAGCCCCTCGGCCATGATCTTGAGCACACACTCCAGGATGAACACCGAGAGCACGACCAGTCGAGGTCGTCAAGCACCACGCTCGTGGCTAGCGCCTCGTACGTCTGCAAGCCCACGGAGAGTGACGCCCACGAGATACAAAGCATCACCGCCGAGTTGAACCACGAGTGACGGAGCACCATGATCCCTCGGTTCGCCAAGCGCAGGTGCATGCGCTGATTGCCTGTAACACCATCGAGCGGCCACAATTTCAGCTCTTCCTCATCACCAGCTTCGCGCGGAGAACTCGACTCGCCGCCTTTAGCATTCGCCGCGCCGCCATCGTTGGCACCGTCTCTGTCTTGCCCGCCAGCTTTGCTGCCTTGGGCAGTGTCGAGAGTGGTCTTGCTCTTGTTATTGTTGACTTTGGAGGCGTCGTAAGTGAGATTAGCCGAGCCATCCGCATTCAGTTCTTGCTCTTGCTCTCCTGCGTACGCAAGCGGCAGTGCGACTCTGCTCTCCGCTCCGCTGTCTCTCTTCACTTGGAAAGCTCAGAGCGTTCGAGGGTCAAAACCGAGCTGAAGTAGGTGGGTGACCCAGCCGCACTCATTCGCATTAGAGTTGCAAGCCCAAAAAAAAGCAGCGAGGCTGCACTGAGTTTGTCTTGGCTCGAGCTAAATAACGAGGAAAGTTTGGCACTCTGATTTGCAGAAAAGCGTATTTCTGCAATCTCTGTATAAATAGGCAGCCAGACAGGTTGGTTCTTCATTCGCAGGGCAACGCCTTCGTTCGGCGCCGCCTTGGCAGCTTGATCACTCTTGCGTGGCTCTCGATCCCTCCCTGGTCGCTATCTCACTTTCCAATGAGCGAGGATAGTTTAGCTAGTAGACTCTGTTACTTTTACTCAGGAAGAGATGAGGCTCTGGCGGATCTGATTCAGCAGGGACTCCTGGCTAGCGATGGACTGCCGCAGCTCGGTGATGCTCACGCTTGTCTTCGGGAGACCTCGACCGCTGTTGCTCACACTGCCGCTAGTGCTGGACTGCGAGAGGCGCACGAGGCGGTTGTAGAGCTCCGCCATGGACTTGTCGTTCGACATGAGTCGAATCGAAGCCATTTTCTTGTTGTCGCCGTTGAACATGTCGTAGCCGTCGTCGTCGTCGTTCTCGCCGTCTGTGAGGTTGAGAACCGCGTCCTCAGGCTGCTCAACAGGGAACCTGATCAAGTCTTCAAGCCGGATGATCTTCTTTTTCTGGCTGCCGCGTTTATAATATGTGATGGACGAGCTTCGCGCTGAGTTTCGTCCCGAGCCGAGCAGCGAGCTGCTTGTTGAGCTGCTTCGTGACAGAGCCATACTTTTCTCCGAGCTGGTGATAGATATCTGGAAAGAGCTGCTGTTCGCTGGGATGACCACGCCAATGTCGGAAGAGATCGACGAGTCTCGTCCGAGGACCCGAAGCGAGTTGACTGTTGCATTGAGAGAGAGAGAGACGCACAAGAAAGTAGGAGACGACAGGTTAGTGATACCATTTTTGAAGAGAGATCAATGCCACTGCCCTCAAGCTTTGTAAACACCGACACACGCGCATACCTTTGCATATTTGCTGTGAAAAGTCCTCGATGCGCCGATCGACCGCGCGCAGACTCATGACGCAGCGCACGCAGAACTTGTCCGTTGCGATCTCGGAAACTGATGCCGCCTTGTCATCGTCATCCAAACCTCTTGCGCCGCTCGGCACGCAGCGCTTGACAAAGCACGTGCGGCAGATCACTTCGCCGCAGAGTCGGCAGTGGTGTTTCCGTCGGAACAGGAAGTTGAACCTTCGACAGCAAATGTTGCATTCTTTCCTATCTCGATCGGGTACCCACTCTCCGCGCGGTACCATCGACTGCTTTGTGATGTTCTGTGAGTCGATCACGAGCGACATGTCGTTCAGGATTGCCATGAAATGCCGATGGTGAGCGTTTGTACCGAGCGACGAGTCCACGACTTCCTTGACGCCCATGACAAAGATCTCGGACGTCGACTGCGCATCTTCAGTCGGCACGATGAGCATCGTGTTGCGCATGCGGAAGCGGGTCACCTGCTTGGACTCGAGCAAGTCGGGGCACTCGGGGATCGCGACCGACGCCGACACGCAGAAGCCGATCTCGCGTCCGAAGCGGTCTTTCGTGAACCCGAGCATCTCGACAAAGCAGCAGTCGCGCTTGCGGATCTCGGACGACGGTGAGGACGTCACGACCCACTTGATCCCAAAGTACTGCACCTGTCTCTGCTGCTGCTGTAAAAATTGCTGCGGCTGCTGCGTGTTGCTGCAGATCGTGTGCAGCACCGCGGCGTCGAGTGTGTCTGGGTATAAAATCTTCTGCTGGTTGCGGAACCCGGTTGTGGTTTCTGCGTGCTGCACGTCCAGGATGTCCTTGTAGAAGCCCTGGATCTTGCCAAACGTGCGGTAGGACTGCAGGAACGAGCCGACGTCACCGAGGTTCGGCGACTCGCGCGGCTCTGAGCCCGCGACCTTGTAGGTCTTGAGCCCTCCGAGCGTGCCGACACACTTCCAGGGCAAATCGAGCTTGTCGCCGCCGGCCGCACCCTGACCCTGTGCGTAGTTGTCGCAGTAGACGCGCAGCGCGTCCTGCAGCTGCGCGTTCAGCACGAGCTCGTACGCCGTCGACTGCACGGGCGAGAGCTGCACGCGGCCAAAGTAGTTGCTCGGGAGCGGGAACACCTGCAGTCTGCTTGGCATAATAAAGTGATCATCCACGCATGCACACAGGAACACGTCAATACGGCGCCTATACATTCGAACACATGAGCACAGCAGACAGCAAACCGCACGAGCAGCCACGTACGGCACAGTCGGCGCTGGGCGTTGGCGTCGCGCGGGCGGCATGGCGATGGCGCGTGAGAGATTCTTTTCGGCGAGTGAGTGACCAGGTGGGTGCGCGTTGACGAGGCGTGCGCAGCGGAACCAACTCCACTCCCGCGTCGTCCGTATCGATCGATGCACTAGACAAATCCAATCGCTCACTCACTCACACTGCACTGACGATTCACTTGATCCGCACTCATCTTTGGATTTGTAGCCAAGAGCTTGCATCTTGCTTTGCGTCGCAATCCCCATACACTTCGAGCAGGCGGGTTTGGGTGGCAGGCACATTTGGTACGGATCTCACTCTCACTCTCACGCACTCTGCCCGCTCTTTCTCTCTCTCTCTCTTTCTCCATTGAAATGGGACTCTGTACCACTGTGAGAGCAGAGCAGCGGCGCCATGTGGCCGCGCTCGCTCGCTTCAATGTGGCCAGCCAGCCCCCGCTGTTTCAACTGTATGTTTGCTTGCTTGTTCACCCTCCCGCAGACTGACGCTGTATGTGGCGATGACTGTCGCTTCTGCATAGGGAAACCGAGCGAAAGCGGCGCTTTGCGTTGCCGATTGCCATTTTGCTTTGCTAGTGATTCCTAAAGCAGCCAAGCAGCTGCTTGAGCTGGACATCCAGCAAGAGCCAAAATGACCACTTGCAGAAACAGAACAGAAACCGGATCTCAATGAGTGAAACAAAGCCTTCATACATCGCAAACACTGAATAATGCGAATGCTGATACAAATGCATAGATAGCATTCGAATACAATACTCGTCTATTGCTGCTGAGAGGGCAAACGGAATGAATGAGACACAGCCAGATTTTCGGCAGAGAGTCCCACTGTTCGACACTGAGCTGAGCTGACTCGAGAAGCGATCTGGCGTCGGGTTTTTGGGTGATTCACTCATGGATACATTTGGTTTTGCTGGTGACAGACTCGCTCTCTCTCTCTCTCTTTCTTTCGAAAGCGAGTCAGTCTTCATCACGGATGGCTTCACTATTTTTCTCCAGTAGGATACGCTTTCTTGTTTCTATTTCTGAGCCAAACGGAGGGCCATTGACGCGCTCGCTGCTGTCCTCGCATCGCCATTGGCGCCACGTTGATCGCGAGACGCCACGCAGACCGACCGACTGACTCTCGCGGCCAGAGCGTCGCAGTCGATGGCCGCGTCAGTGCGTCGACTCGCGCGCCAGAATCCCAGCGATCTCGGTGCTGCTGCCATCACGCTGCGTCGAGCCAGCGAGTTTAGCGCTGGCACCAGCAAGAGCAACCTCAGAAACGGAAAAAAGTAGCAACGCCACTAGCAGGACGATGCTTGCTCAGATGCGGCGCTTGGTGCACTGCGTGATCACGGCAGTAGCCGCCATTCTCTACTGCACAGCGGCGCTTCACGGATGGGTGAGTGCGCTCGAAGCCATGCAATCGCATGTAGATCCGACAATTGCCTTCGCGACGACGATCGCGAACAGCTCTTTGATGGGGCTCCTGGACTTCCAAGTGACGCTTCGCAATGACAAGCAGCCGCAGCCAGAGCTGCTTGGTGCAGACTGCGTCGATTTGCTCACGTTCACGCTCTCGAGTCAGGGCTACAAAGTGCTGTCGCGCGACGAGAAAGGATCGTTGAGCGTCGCGACGCGCACGTTCATCCACAGTCTTGAGCAGCGTGGCGCCACCCACCACTTTGCGCTCTCACTCGGCTTCCCATTCGAGAAGCTGCGCTTCCAGGTGTACGCTCGCGTAGCTGTCTAGATGTCGGCTTTATTGGAGGCGGCGCGCACATGTCAGTCAGCTGCTCAGTCCGAAAAATGATCGATGCAGTCTTGGTGGAAGACAGCGCCACATACTAAACGCCATATTAAAAATGTCGCCGTGTTTTTTCGCCAGACTGTATAGACAGTTGCACTTCTGGTCATCATCATCGCATCACAATGAACCACTCACAATCAATCGCAGACAAACAGCAGCAAGAAGGAAGAAGGAAGAAACGAGAAGCGAGAAACGAGCGAGCGATCGCTACTCAGACGCGAATACCACAGAGCGTCGCAGAACGAACAGACTGGGGTTCTCGAAGCGCTTCTCCTTCTCTACCAACCTGTCTCATCGTGTCTTCCGGATTCATCCACAAGCCGCGCCGCTTCATCCCACGCGATCCTTCACGAGAGCTTTTTGCGAAAGAAAAAAAGGTGAGCACCTTGCACGCGCGCACTCGCAGTTCAAAAGCAACCTCTCCATAAATACATTTGCGAGAGAAAAGAGGGAAACGCCCACCACCAATCTGGAGCGAGAAGCGCAAGAGAAGAAAAGCGCGCGCGAAACAGCAGAGATCCCTGTGATTGCTCTGCTTATCCGCCAAAGTGTGCGCTGCCAGGGACCGCGAGCAGGCCGAGTGGCGCCAGCTCCGCATGAGCTCGTTCTCGCTCAGCCCCGTGACATCCGCAGCGGCGACGGCGGCACCATCCAAGGGCTCTTCTTCAGTGTCAACATCGGCGACAGACAAGGGTGATAGTCAGCAGAAACAGCAACCGCTCCAGCATCGCACGTCCGACCCGCAGCTCAGCGAGCACGACCTCAATGGTACGTCTGTGTTGTCTTCATTTGTCTGTCGCTGCTGCTGCTGTATGCGATTCACTGACGCCTGTGTATGCATGCGTATGTGTTGTAGATGCGGTGGACATGGGCGAGCACGTGCGCTGGGCGAACCTGGGCGAGCCGATCTACTCGGAGAAGGACCTGGAGATTTTCCGCCCCGCGCAGCAGCAGTCGACGCTCCCCGTGTACTACGTCAAGGCGTGGCTGCCGCACGCAGCGGACACGGTCTTCAACAGCCTGTTCGACGCGCGCTACCGGAAAGAATGGGACGCGCAGAATGTGAAGCAGCTCTCTGTGATCGAGCACAGGAAAGACGGCGACGTCATGTACTGCGCACAGAGCATGCGCTGGCCGTTCGCAGACCGCGACTACGTGTACCACCGGCGCGCCAGGTTTTTCACCAAGCAGCACTCGTTCGTCGTCGTTTGCCAGGCGATGCACCACAACAGCGCGCCGCAGCGCGATGGTCTCGTGCGCGTCGAGACGTACGCGCTGCGCCTGTGCATCCGGTCGACGGGGACGAGCAGCTGCGATTTGTACGTCGAGTACGAAGACGATACAAACTTCAGCATCCCAAACTACGTCATCAACCTGCTCTTGGCAACGACTGTGCCGTCGTTCATGCATGAGCTGCGTGCGGCGTGCGCGAATTACGCAACCTACACCAAGACGTTGGGCGACAGCGGCGCGCAGACGATCCCATCGCAGGTCGTGCGGAAGAAGAGCGAAGAGGTGCTGTCATCGCAGAGCGACCCGAGAGCGTTGACGTCGTCGGTGTCGTTACCGGCAGGCCAAGTCAGTGCCACTTCGTCGTCGTCTTCATTGAGAGCCAGCAATAGTGTCGGGTCTTCTTCGTCATCCCGCAGCATCTTCGCGTCCAAGCGCCATAAGCTGTCGCGCCGAAGGAGAGACAAGCAGGCGCATTCTGACGACGCAGACGAAAGCGCCGACTCGTCATACAGCGAGTCGAGTCTTCGGCTACGAACGCTCTTGAAACCAAAAGGGTCGCACAGGAAGCAGCTCAAGAAGACGTCGTCCATGAGCACGCTGTTGTCCAATTCGTCGTCAACTTCGTCGTCGTCATCGAGAGCGACCGCAGCGAACCCTGCAGAGCTGTTAGAGGACGACTTTGCGGTTGCTTTCCACAAGCAGAAAATCGGGTTGCACCTGGAAACCGACCTGTTTACCAACAAAGTGCTCGTCGCATACTGCGAGAAAGACAGTGAGGCTGCAAAGGCGCACGTGAGCATTGAACCGGGCTTCCTCGTGACGTCCGTGAACGGCATCTCGGTCGCTGAGCTGAGTTTCTCGCAGATCCTGCACGAGATCAAGACGTCGACACGCCCGCTGACGCTCGGGTTCACACACCCAGACAAAGAGAAATTGAAGACCTACAGACGCTTCAAGGAGCCCAAGAATGTGCTCAAGTGCTTTGTGTCGCGAGGTGAGCACGATCTGGTGCGCGCGCTTCGACCGCTGAATGAAGACGCGTCCATGAGCGCAGTGCTGAAAACCGATTTCCTGGCGCCTGCGTATTCGAAGAAGAGAGTGCGAACGCCGATGGGTTCAAAGAGCTCGCTGTTGTCGTCTTCTCATTCTTCATCCTCTTCTAGCGACAACATGGTTGTCATTCCTGAAGGGTACTTGGTCTACGAAATCGACGACTGCTACGTTCTGGACCTGACATTCGCAGAGATCGCCCACTTGCTGCGACGCAACAGCGAACCGCGCGTCGTCACTTTTAAAGCAGCACTTGCAGTTGAAGGTCATCGGGCTGAGCAGGAGGCTGCGCGGTCTGCACTCTCAAAGCGACTCTCTGGTGTCTTCAAGTGGCGAAGTTACTCATTTGATGACCCAGGCACGACCAGCAGCAGCTCGAGTGCGAGTCCGTACGCGAGCTCATCAGCTCGAAAGCGAGCTGGCCGACCGTACTCGGAAGCGCCGCAGAATGACGAAGTCATCATCGGCCAGCCCACGCAGCAGTCGAAAGCTGTACAGCATCAAGCAAACAATGAGAAAATGGCGCCACCGGTGGCAGCAAAAACGAGTGACGTCCAAGACATCAAATGGAGCGACGCATCTCCTGGAGCATGTCTTGCAGACTACTCGGCAGTTTCGATCGCCGCAGAGAACCTCAGATGGGCGTGGCAGCACGTGCACCTGCTCAAGGCGGACGAGCGCATTTTCTCCGCAGCGCTTTTGATCGAGAAGCTTGAAGCGTACCTGATGAAAGACGGCAACAACAGTGGGGAATCCACAGCTGCGAAAGCGATCCTGAATGCGATGCACGAAGAGCACGAGTTTGTGAACAAGATCAAAGAGCGTAACAAGCAGGGGACACAGGCTCTGCGCGAGTTCAATTGCGAGGACGACACGGACTGGCAGTTTGGACAGACGTACTTTGGTGTGTCAACCCACTGGAAGCCAGGAGAGGATGGCACAGTGTGGCTCAAACTGGACGGGCTCGTCGAAGGCGTGGACATCTTCAACACCATCGCAGTCATCCGCGAGACTGATCTCTACAACGTATGGGTGCCATTTTGCAATCACTCGCAGCTGCTTCAGGAAAACGGTCACGTCGATGTCGTCGCGTACATGAGCATTGCATTCCCGCTCCTGCAGCGCGATGCAATCATCAAAGCTTTCGGGATCAACGCGTGCTACGAGAGTCGAGCAATTTTGCTTCTGGGGAAGACCGAGGACGAGTCAACGCTTCCTCGGTCCATCAAGGTTCCGAAAGTGAAAGGCTGGAACGCAGATCGAATGGAGATGCGAGGGTTCCGTGCGCTCATTGAACCGATCACGAGAACAAAAGCGCGTGTGTGCATTGTCGCCAACATGGACCCTAGGTGTCCGATTCCACGCTCGCTGCTGAACTTTGGCATCAAGAAAATGGCGGGTCTGTTGTTGTACATGGTGCGGAAAGAAGCCGAGAAGATCGAGCAAGCCCAGCGGGACAATCTCTCGGACAACGAGCACCTGAGGCGCATCCAGAGCGACCCGACGCAGTTCTACTCGTGGCTCGGACCACTCATGGAGAAGTGGTTTGAGGACCAGCGATGCAATATGTTGCCACCGCCTTTCCCATTATCGGGTGTTGGTGACACCAGTGCTGATGAAGCCTCGCCCAAGAAGCCGAACTCTGCGATTTCGGATATCGGTGACTTGAAAACGGAATCCCCGACTCTACAGCGGAAACTGATCCGAACGACTGCATTCCACCACCAGCAGGGACTCCAGCACGAAGCAACAGCAGCATCCGATGCGAAAGAGAGCCAGCGACTGCCGCAGCAGGGGCTCAGCGGTCGACGGCGCATGCTCATCGACTACCTCTGCGATTTCGGCATCTGGCCGTACATGCTCATGTTCATTTTCTCGCAGGTGACACCCGAGACAGGCTTCCTCCAGGTGTGCTTGCTCAAGCTCACCTTCACGTGCACATGCACTTGGTTTGGCGTGCCGAGTGCTTTCTCATGGCAGACGCGACACTTGAAGCGCGCGCAGAGAGAACTGGATCCGCTTCGCAAGCGCTGTGTGGTGCTCGCGGGTCTCTTTGACGTGCTCAACTCGTGGTTCCTGCGCGTGTGGGCGAACTGGCTGGTGTGCTACCTGCCACTGGTGATCCACCAGTTTGTACTGCTGCATGAGCATCAGCAGAGGTTGCAGCAGCACCGCGAGTCGGGGCTCCGAGATTGCTTTGATCGCACGCCGTTGGAAGTGCGCGAGTCGGAGAATTTCTGGCTCATCGGGAGCGCGTTCTTCTTTGCGACGATCGTCGTGGGCATCCAGATCGTCGTCAACATCTAGAAGAGAGCAAACCTCATTCCATGAGTTAATTATGAAGAAGTGCTATTGCAGCGCACGCATCGATGAGCTCAAATCCGCTGCCACCAGCATGTCCATGTCGCGATGATCATCATCAGATGTCAAGAGAGAGAGAGAAAAAGAGAGTGAAAAAGAGAGAGAAAAAGAGAGCGACTCGACTCGGCACGTCCTGTATGACGATTGGCTGAAATGATACTGTATCTGGTTGTAAGCCAATCACATGCTTCCCTTGCAGATTTCCATCCAATCAGGTGTAGCAAGTCAGAAAAAGCGAGGCAGCAGGAACAAAAGGGGAGATTGATGATCCGACAGCGCCATTCGAGACTTCGCGACCTGGCAATCTGCACGAGAAGAGAAGCCGACACCATGGCGACGACGGGCTGGCAGCTGAACCCGATGCGCTTCATGCAGCTGGCGCTGGCGACGACCGTGGCGTTCTCCGTCGTGTACATGGTGCAGTTCGTGTCGCTGAGCGTGCAGGAGCCGTCGACTGCGGGGGGCTTTGGCGTCGCGGGGTTCACTGCCTCGGTGCGCAACCGCCTGCTCGGCAAGACGCAGTACGTCGTGCAGGGCTTTGAAGAGGGCTACAAGTTTGTGAGCAAGTACGACCCGGAGACCCAGGGTCCACTCTACATCCTCTTCATGAGCGACGCGAACGAGAACGGGACGTACTGGTGCCCGGACTGCGAGAAAGCCAAGAAGCCCATCTACGACGCGTTCAACCGCGCGCCGCGTGGCTCGCGCATCGTCGAGATCCGCGTCGGACCCGAGTCGTACTGGGCCGACGACATGAACGACTTCAAGCAGAACCAGCTCTTCTACATCGACTACATCCCGACGCTCATGCGCTACGACGGCGGCGGCAACTCGTCCGCGATGCTCAACGAGCGCTACTGCCTGGACGAAGAGCTGCTCGACTTTGTGTTCCGCGTGCCGCGTCCGTCGGGCGAGAAGCCAAAGAGCAACGCGATCGTGACGCTCAAGACGCCTGACGCCATCGTGGACTACGTGGACAACTTTGACGGCTCGCACCCGCTATTTATCTTCTTCGTCTCGGGCTTCCACTCGTTCAACGGCCGCCTCTGGTGTCCGTACTGCGACCGCGCGGACATCGCGGTGATGCACTACTACAACACGACCGCTCCCGCGAACGCCGTGATGATCCGCGCAGTGGTCGCCGAGACGTACAAGAAGTGGAAGAAGAAGAAAAACCCGTTCAAGCGTCCCGAGTTCCGCGAGAAGATCGCGACTGTGCGCGGCGTGCCGTACTTGGCGCGCGTGACCCGGGAGAAAGGGGCGGCTGCTGCGAGAGTGACCGAGTTCCTCCCGGACTTTGACGCGAAGGACCAGCTCCAGCTCTTCTACAAGCAGTGATAAAAGGCTGTTGTTGTCAGGACGTGTGAAAAAAGAGCGATGCATGTAGCCGTCTGCGTTGGCGTTTGGATGGAATAGCTAACGATGATGAGGACGATGTAGCAATTGAGTCTGTGCGCATTTTGCATGGAGAAGTTGTGTGCTGCATGATTCAGTGTGCAGCGAAACCAGATGGACCCGATTCTAAAAGCTAGTGTGAGTAGGGACGTCCATCAAACCAGCTTGACTGGCTAGCGTCCCATGTTTCTCGTGTCATTAACACGAGGTGGTGTTCTTCCTAGAAAAATCGCACACCATCACAAAAATCCTAGCTTTGTCATTGCAGAAGTCAGTCGGTCTTCGTCACAGTTTGAAGCCCACGACGCAAGCAACGCAACAACAATGGGAGAGAAGCACCGCGATCGCCGCCACGGTCCGGCGTCCGCGAGCCCCTGGAAGCTCATCCTCGGCGCCATCGGCCTGCTCTACGTGCTCTTCGTCGTGCGCGTCAACCTGTGGACCGACGAGACGCAGGCGAACGCTATTGGCGGCATCAACAGCAACATTGTGCACGCCAAGGACGCGACGCTCATCCGCAGCGACCGCGACTTGAGGGACAGCAATGCCGCTGGCAGTGCGGGGAAGACGACGAGCATGCCGCCAAAGCCCCAGCTGCGCGCTCCGCCCGAGAAGCCAACTGCGACGCCAGCAGCAGCGAAAGATACAACGGCGCCGCCTGCATACCTGGACGCGCTCAAGTCGACGCTGACGGCGATTCCCGAGAAGAAAACGGACGATAAAGCACCGCTGCAGGCGAACCGAAATCCCCCTGGAGGTGGTGCTGATAGCGTCGCGAAAGCAGTGCAACTTGACGCTCAAGCGCCGACAGAACCTGCAAAGAAACACGCTGGAGGCAGAGTTGATGAGGATGCAGAGCTGACGACGCTAGAAGAGGAGAAGGCCGCACATGACCACGAAGCCGAGGGCGGCGGCGAGGCAGAGGCGGAAACGGCGATCCACCTAGCAGTCGCTGTGACGTCGTCTCCTGTGGCTTCGAAGCAAGCATCAGCTGCACTATCGTTTGAAGCGCGTCACGACGTCATCTCTGGGTACGAGCAGACGAAGGAGTACCTGCAGAACTATAAGCGAGATCCTAGCGCTCCCGAAGGCGAGGGTCTCTTCCTGTTCTTCACGTGCAGCGACGACGACGGCAACCCGCACGACTGGTCGACCATCTGCATGGAGGCGCGCAAGAAAGTGTACGACATCTTCGCAATGTCGCCCGCGGGCAATCGGCTGCTGACGATCCGCGCCGGTTCGGAGGAGTTCTGGGAGTACCGCAACGATTTCTCGAACGACCGGGATCTGCGCGTCAAGTCCGTGCCGTGCATCATGAAGTGGGAGGGCAAGAACGGTGAGACCTCGGGCATGATGATCGGCTCGTCACTGTTGTATGAACCATTCTTGCGGTACCTGTTCAAGAACACGGACAAGGCTGACCGGTACTTGAAACCAGACGCGATCCACAAGAAGCACATCATCACGCTCTCGAGTCGGGACGAGTACGACGCGTACATGAGCGCGTACCGTCGCGAAGGAACGCACGCGCCGCTGTACTTGTTCTTTGTGTCCGGCCGCATCGCAGACAACAAGCGGCCGTGGTGTCCCTACTGCCGCTTCTCCGAGATCCCGTCCGAGTACTCTTTCTACGCGTTTGCGCCGACGAACGCACGCCTCGTGCGGATAGAGGTGACCGCGACGTACAAGGAGTGGAAGCAGCCGAACCCGTTCAACACGGACCCGGTGCTCGGGCTGCGCGGGGTGCCGGCGTTTTTCAGAATTCAACCGGCAGCGGTGGAGGGCTCGGACGACATCGTGTATCAGCGCATCATCGAGCGCTTTGACTTGATGGAGACCTGGCGAGGCATCTACGAAGGCTCGATCTAGGCTTTGGGCGACGATGCTCCACAGTGGCAATCCTGATCATGCAGTCGAGTTCAGCAAAACCCGGGACACAGTACCAAGGCAGGCGAACCAGTGGAGGTACGAAGGTGAAAAGGTTAGTAGAATGTCTGCGTGTGGTCTGAATCAATAGATAACCATTTGATGTCGGCTTTAGGCTTCACTGTGGCTAGTGAGCGTGCGATGAGCTATGCGAGTACCCGTATGGGCTCAGGCGACCGTGGTCAATCTCCGTCTGTTCGTCGGACCCGCCATTGCGCTCTGCTGCTTGCCCTTGCTGCTGTCGCCCCCGACGACGCCCCGCTCGCTCAGGAACCGCAGGTACCGCGTGAAGCTCAGCCCGAAGAACTCCTCGATCATGCGCAGCGCCGTGCCGATCTCGCACGCCGAGCTGTCTTCCATCACTTTGCCGTGCTGCCGCAGCCCGCGCATCGTGCGCAGACAGATCGCCACGAAGTCGCCAAACTTGGCCTTCCGGTCCGCGATCACTGCTTCGGTTGAGAACGCCGCTGCGGTCTTTACGCCTGTGCCGTCGGACTCGGGTGACAAAGAAGAACTGGACGAAGACGAAGAGCTGCTGGAGGACTTGAAGAGCTTGTGCCAGTGGGGGTAGGTCTGCTGGCGAGACGGGAACGCGTGCTGCTTGATCGCGTCCAGCATGTGCGCGCAGATCTCGCACCTGGAGGATGAAGGGCTGCTGTTGTTACAGCCATTGCTACTGTTGCTCTGTTGCTGCTGACGAAGTCGCTTGGAGAAATGCCTGATGAGGTCCTGGCGCAGCGCTCGGAACTCCGAGAACCGCCGGTAGAGCTTCCACTGCATCTGGCTCAGGTGCACCTCCACTTCGTAGAACACGACCGCGTCCATCTGCGAGTGCGCGCCTGTGATGGCCGCGCTCAGGTAGTCCGAGTACTCTGCCTCGTCGCGGAACAGGTGCTGCAGGTCACGGTGGTCGTCGTTCAGCAGGACGGTGCCAAAGCGTTTCCGTGCTGGGGACGACGACGTCAGTGCTGAGCAGGACGTGGTGCTGGTGATCGTCGTTGTCGTTGTGGTGCGATCAGTGGCTCGAAATGAATGAGGATGGTGGTGGCGGTCACGTGGCGATTCCGACGCCATCTCGTGGTAGTGTGGGTCTCTGTTGCTCGAAGAGCCCTTCATTTTCTTTGGCAGACATCGCGACAGGATGCTCGTGTACCGGCGACTGGTTCTCGAAGAGACTCTGCTGGAAGTATCGGATTTGTTTGTCCTCGGCCGCTTGGTCGTCGGAGAGAGTACCTGGACTCGAGTATCCTCGGCGGAGTCGCCGTCGTCCAGTGGCAGGTGCTGCGCGTTCGAGAGCGGACTCCGCATCCGCATGTTCACTCGCGGCGAGTCCATCGCGGGAAACATATCGCGGACGCTGTCAAAGCTGGACGAAGGGGACGAGCAGGGCGAGAGCACGAGCTGGGTCGATTTGCGAGCGTCGAGGTCTTGGTTCTCGTCGTAGTCGCTTCCTTGTCCGATGGAGATCCGCAGTGAGTTTGTGCGACAGCGATCGACAAACGCAGCAGCTCCGGCGGTCGTGGCACTGAGTTCTGCTTTCTGATTGTGACTGCGAGCTTCACAGACTGTCCAGCAGCGGCGGCGCTGAGGTGGCTGCACCGGCGCGTGGCTCGAAGGTGAAGATGAGGTAATAGCAGGGAGGAGCGGCATCAAGTCCAGTGATGTGTTGGATTGCGGGTTGTGATCGTGCGAGGCTGTCCTCCTTGTCTCTGGCTTGGCGAAGGCAGCTGGTTCGTGTCAGTGGATGGCGAGAGCAAGAGCAGAACGAGAAGTGGCGACTGGAAGGCTTGAGTCTCCATGAATGACCGAGTGAGGTGCAGTGATGGTTGTTGGCAGCTGGAAGGTGCAAGTGGAGCCTGATCTTTAACGGCTCTTGAACACCTTTTTTTTAGGACGCGCTCGTTCAGTTCAGCTGACGACTTGGATGCGCGCCAGTCATACACGCACACCATCGCGTGGGAAAGCTGCTGCTTAAGATACTGTACCGAACCCGGAGCGTTCTGCTGGCGTTCTGGACGAGGCGAAAATGGCCAATTTGGGCTCTAGACGCAGCTTCTCATCTCTCTCTCTCTCACGGAGTGCATGTGCATGTGTGTTGATGCGTTGACAGAGCAGTTTATTTTGAGTGCTCTCCTTCAAACATATGGACGAACGTGCTGGTTCATTCATTGTTCATTTCATTTCATTTGTTTGTGAAGCTGAAAAAGTCCAGTAACAGGAAAGAAGCCATTTGGAAGTTTGGATCTTCGGCTTTGAAGCTGACTTTGAGTGAGTGGTCACAGATTTGAGTGTGAGGAGTTGATGGAGACAGGGTATACGCATTATACGCTATAGGGAACCCATCTGGCCATCACTCTGAAGAATGTCGCTTGAATGTCGTCGCAATGACTCGACGAATGTGAGCTCACGAACAGATACCAGGCAACACTGATGTGATCTCAATCGCATTTGCTCAGCATGCAGCGAAGGGCTCTTGTGCGCACGCTGCAGCAGGCGCTGGGCCACCCGAGAGCAACGGTGCGTGGCTGGCATCGACAGTGCATGCGTTCTACGTACTCTCTCTCTCCATCTAACACTGTCTACATGCTCTCCAAACGTCAATCTGCAGCAGCTGTTGCCTGCTGTCCCATCCGCTCTGATTGCACACGCAAGACTCTTTTCGCACAGCCCGGCACTCCTGGTAAAGCACCGTCCGCATGACAAAGCGCCATCCGCAGTAGCGAGAGCAGCGTCAGGAGGTGGTGACGGCTTCGATGGATTGCACGTCAAGCGTTCGTCCAAAAGCAGGAAGAGCGCAACCAAGCCCAGCGGCGACTGGAAGCAAGCAGTGGCGGAGTTTGAGCGCTTGCAGAGCCCCATGGAGCCCAGTGCCGTGCACGAGCTGGTCGCGCTATGCGTCGAGAACGACCGCCATCGCGAGGCACAGGAAGTCGTGAGACGCGCGCAGCAACTCGGCGTGGAAGTCTCTCTGCGCTCGCATGCATTGGTGTGCTCGATAGTGGCGAAGAAAGGCGACGTCGAGCGTGGTCTGACTATGATTGAGGAGCTGCAGCGCAAGCAGCCGACTCGCTTCAGCGCCGAGTTCTACGATCCGCTGCTCTCGGTGTTCAAGGCGCAGAGCGACTGGCGCTCGACGCACCGCGTGATCCAGCAGATGGTCCAGCTGAAGCTGCAGCCGCCGCTGCGCGCGTTCCGCGTGCTCATGCTCACGGCCGCCAAGGCGCGCAAGAAAGACACGCTCTTCGCGACGATCGATTTTGTGGAGAAGCAGTTTCCGAGCACCAAGCGGGAGGTCGCGACGCTCACTGCGATCTGCCAGGCGCTCGTGACTGTCGACGAGACGAAGCGCGTGCTCAAGATCTACAACGAGAGCGACCCGGACTGGCTCCAGACGAACGGCAACACGATCCTCTTCAACAACTTCCTTGTCGCAGCGGTCAAGCAGGACAAGATCCTGGACCGCACGATGGCGATCTTCGAGCAGATGAAGCACTCGACGTACGGCTACCCGGACGATTTCACGTACGCGACGTGCATGCTCGAGTTTGAGAAGCGCAGCGACTGGGACCAGGTGCTCGCGCTCTACAACGACATGCAGGAGCGCGAAGTGAAGCGCGGTCTTGGCGGTTCAGCATCAAAGTCCGTGGTGAATGCGCTGACGTGTGCGGCGGTGATCCGAGCGCTGCATCACCTCCACTCGTCGCCTGACGAGAGCGAACGCTCGCCGCAGAGCCCCAAGTCCAAGAGCCCGCGTTTCAAGCGCGACCTGAACGTCGTGCTCAAGAAGCTCGCGTTCATCGACCTGACGCACATCGGCCACGCGTCGGCCCTCGTGGACACGCTGGACGAGTTTCGACTGTACACGCCCGCGCGCCAAGTGTTTGCGCGGATGCTGCAGGACCGCGTGATCCAGTCCGAGTCCTGGATGCGCCATGACGGCTACGAGATCGACTTGCACACGTTTTCCTACGGTGTCGCGAAGTGCGCGGTCGTGCACGCTTTTGAAGAGATCAAGCGGCGCCACGAGCAGCACATCCGGACGAGCAATGACCAGACCCAGGACCTGCGCATCATCACGGGCATCGGCAAGCACAGCAAGGAGTACCTCAAGCCCAAGATCCGCGAAGAGGTGACGCAGATGTTCTCGCGCTCGTTCCGCCCGCCGCTCTGGCCCGCGACCCACCCGACGAACCCGGGCGTGCTCATCGTGCGATCCAAGGTGCTGCGCAGCTGGATCCTCAAGGACGGCGTCGTGCGCTACTTCTGATAGAGAACTTCACACTGCTTGATGGACGGAAACCGGCCCTGTGCTCACACAAATGCTGAAGCGGGGCTGCCTCAGCATGTCCGAGTCCGTCCTTCGTCCCCTTTGCACACAACACACGTCTTCATCAAGGTTGACGCGGGCAAACGGAAGTCACTGCATTGCATCCAAGACATTCGTCATGCAAGCTTTTCGTAGCCCATCATCTTCTCAAGAGTTTACCATCCTAAAAGCCGATATAAACCGGTATTTGCTTATCAAACCGTTTCGCAGCGAAAAACGTGAACGTGAGCGTGTACTAAACCCTGATCAAACTGAGCAGAAGCCATCTCTATCTCACAACGCAATTGGCCATCAACGCATCGAGCCTCCTCCTCTTCAACGCACGACGATGGCGTCACCGACGCAACAACGCCCCACACTGCTCTTCGCGCACGGCGGCGGGCTCTGCAAGGAGGCGTGGGAGCCGATCATCCGCCGCCTGCACGAGTCGCCGCTGCTGCAGCGCACGCAAACCGCCACGCACAGCATCGACTTTCCCTACCACGGCTCGAAGCGCGACAACTCGGTCAAGCCGCGCGTGTTCTCGGTCGGTCCCAAGGCACGGCGATCGGTCCACCCGATCAACGCGTGGGTCGCGACTGCGACGCAAGAGGTCGTCAATTTCGTCCTCGAGTTCAAGACGCAGCACCCGCAGACGCCGTTGATTGGCATCGGACACTCCATGGGAGCCGTCGCGTTGTGGCTCACCGAGATCAGCCACCCGGGTTCGTTCGACGGTCTGATCCTCTTTGAGCCCATGTACGGTCTCTCCAAACTGGAGAACAGCCACCTGCAAGACATGCTGGTCGGCGCGACTCTGCGGCGCGAAGCGCAGTGGCCGTCGCGCGAGGTTGCACTCAACCATTTGACTCGCTTCAAGAACTTTGCTTCCTGGGACAAAGAGTCGCTCGCTGCGTATTTGAGAGGCGCTCTCGTTGAAGAACAAGACGGATCGATCACGCTCGCATGCCATCCTCGCATTGAAGCCGCGATCTACTGTGGCAATGCGTGCTGGATCTCTGCCGAGGAGAGTGCGCGACCGAAGTGCCGCGTGAGTTTCCAGGGAGGCGATGTCTCGCCATTCTTCGCAGTCGACCAGTTCGAGGTCATGCGCGAGCAGTCGCCGCACATCTACAAGATCGGCAGCGCGATGCCCACGTGCTCGCACGCGATGGTGATGGAGAACCCGGAGCTCTCAGCCCAAAAGATCCTGGAAGATCTCGCGGAGCTGCCAGTGTTCGCGCAACAACAACTCTCCGCGACCATGAGCAGCAGCTCAAGACTGTAGCTTTGAAGGCTTGACTGTCATTGTGGTTGAGCCACTTGCCACCAAACTAGAGAGTGCGAATGGACCAACTAGAGGGCTGCCACGAAGCACATGCTTTCTGCACTCACTTGGTCGCGAACGCAGCCAACTGACTGCTGAAGAACTCGATAATGGATTCTGGGTGATATCATTATTGTATTGTTACTGTGCACGTCTCGAGGCGTCGCGTGGATATCAAACCCCAGCACAAGAACGAACGGCATCGCATCCCCATTTGTTTTGCAGGCAGGCATTCAATCCACCACCCAACTACTCACTCTTTAATCGCTGGGAACTTGCTCAGCGATTCCAGAATGCGCTGCGTCACCTGCTCCGGATCCTCCATGATCATGGCGTGGGACGCATTCGGGATCGGCTCGCCAATCGAGTAGGTCTGCGGCAGTTTCGCCACCATCGGGTCAAAGTACGGCTTCGAGAAGAGTTTGGTGCGCGCGCCGCTCTGCAGCGTGACGTGGCACCGCGGCGTCGCCTGCTCGTCCTCGGACATAAACAGCGGGATGCCGCAGTACAGCGACGCCTCGATGTGCGGATGGCACGCCAGCACGGTCTTCCCGCTCTGCGCGTCGGTCAGCAGCGCGCCTTCGAAGTACGCGGCGAGCGACTCACGGTCCCACGCCGCAAAGTTGCGCAGCGCCTCGAAATGCGCCACGGCAGCCTCTCTCGACTCCCACTGCGACTCGCGCTTGAGCGTAATCGACACGAGAAAGTCGACCGACGCGTTCCCGGCCGAGCTGCTGACGCCGTAGACCGGCTCAAAGAGCACGAGGCCGTCGAACGTGCCCGGGTGGTTCACCTCGGTGAGCCAGAGCGAGACTGCCCCCATCGAGTGACCCACACCGATCAGCGGCGTGTCCGGGTTCTGCTTCTTGATGCGCAGCGCCTGCTTCGCGGTCTCGTTCATCACCATGGAGACCCACGCGTTGCCGGGATGCACCACGCGCGGGGACTCGGGCGACTGGTAGAACACGCGCGGCGTGACCGACTCGTCGCGCTTGTGGCCGTGGTACGGAAAGTCGAACGTGACGAACTCGGCGTGCTGCTTCATGCGGCGGATCACGGGCTTCCACACCTGCTGGCAGAAGCCGCCGCCGTGCGCGAAGAGGAACGTCGGCGCTGCTGGCGCCATTGGTGAGGAGGACGAACGGAGTGAATTGCACAATGAAGATGATCAGCGAGCGCTGGCATTGTCAGCGCATTTTGCTCGTTTTGCTCAGGAATCGGCGTTTGATGAGAGGGACAGTTGGTGTCGAGCTTTTGACCGTCAGGTCGGAGACCCGATTCTGACGTGGCCGCAACATCATCTCATATGATTATAAACACATTTGAGATCTCCGTCCATTCAAGAAATCTGAGCAAACTGCTGTTTGGCGAAAGTGTCAGCATCTGCAAACCCAAATTGGCTCGAGTTTGTCGCAAAATGCTATCCTAGAAAGCCTCAGCTCGAAATGGGGCTGCAGGCGGAGGTGGAGCTCTTGCGCAACGAGGCGCGGCGCAAGGACGCGAACCTGCGCCTCGCGACGTCCGCGCTGCTCGCCATCCTCAACGGCGCCAAGATCCAGGACCTTGCGGAAGCGAACCTGGCGCTCGAAGATCTGCCGGCGACAGGCGACGGCGACCGCCAAAGCAAAGGTCTCGCCATTCCCCGCAATGGCAGCAACGCCACCACGCTCGTGCTCGCGATTCATCCGCACATTGAAGCCTCTCCTTACTGCGGCAGAGCGCTGCGCTTGTCTGAAGACGCGATTGCTCGTCCCGAGTGCGCCGTTTCCTTTCATAGTGGACAGCGCTCGCATCTGTTTGCGCAGCCATTCATCACGCTGATGACGGAGTCGCATCCAAGCATTTACATGCTCGCAGCTCTGATTCCTCTTTTCGCAATCAAATCAAGTGCATCCATCATTTGATCAACTTCAACTCGGTTAAGAACCGGATTGTGTTCTTAGCACCTTGCGTTTCACTGCTGCGTCATCACGATCAGCATGATTCATCGCAACAGATCAGGTAGGTTCCCAGCAGCAGCAGTCATTGTCAATCCACGATGAGCAGTGCCAGCAGCAGCAGGAGCGCCACGCTGCTCTTCGCGCACGGCGGCGGGTTCTGCAAGGAGATCTGGGACCCGATCATCCGCCGCGTGGTGGCGTCGCCGCTCCTGCGCAAGCACGCCGCCGCCAATGCTTCTGCTTCTGGTCCCGCGCAATGCGTCACGTTCGACTTCCCGCACCACGGCCACAAGCGCGATGAGTCGGTGGTCCCGCAGATCGACCTAACCAATAAGGAATCGCCGCGCGTGGCTCACCCGGGCAACGACTGGGTCGCCTGGTCCTCGGCTGAGGTGCTTGCGCAGGTGAAGAAGCTCGGAGCCAAGAAGAAGGAGAGGAACGGAGATGCCGCCCCGCTGATCGGCATCGGCCACTCCATGGGAGCCGTCGCGCTCTGGAACACCGAGGTGCGCCACCCAGGCACGTTCGACGGGCTCATCCTCTTTGAGCCGGTCTACAACATGCACCACGCGTCCAACAGCAAGAAGATCGACTTCCTCGTGTCCATTTCGCTGCAGCGCGAGTCGAAATGGTGCGTCTCTCATTCTCTCTCTCTCATTCTCTCTCTCTCTCTCTGAATCAAACGTTCCCGATGTTCAGACTTGGAGGCTATTTATTATTGACCATTGGTGGCTGTATGTTTGTGCGACATCGTTAGGTCCACTCGAGAGGCTGCGGTGGAGTACTTTGAGTCGCTGCGCAACTTCGCGGCGTGGAACCGCGAGTCCCTGAGCAGCTACCTGCAAGGCGCTATTGTCCAGGACGAAAAGGACTCGCCCGCGGTCTCGCTCGCGTGCCATCCGCACATTGAGGCGTCGCTGTACTGCGGGGTGACGCTTGATTTCAACGAGCAAGAGCTCGCACAGCCGCAATGCCGCGCAGTCTTCCAGAGCGGCGCGCGCACGCAGCTGTTCAATCGCGAGTTCTTCTTGGGGCTGAATGACAAGTTCCCGCACATTTACTCGGTGGCGAGCCCGATGCCTGGGAGCTCCCACCTGATGGTGCTCGAAGACCCGGAGGAAGCAGCGAAGCGGATCGTGGACGCGCTGGCGCTCTTCAAGCCTTTCCGTGACGTTGGTGGCGACAATGAACGTCGTGCTCCTGCTGCTGGTGCTGAGGGGGTGACGTCGCGACTGTGAGGAGGTGCGAAAATGCTGCGATAAGAAGGGCTCGGATACCATTTGTTGAGTACAATTTGGTAAGAATGATTCGTTTGCTGCTGTTTACATAGTTGAATGAAGCGATGCAGAGCACTGATCAAGTGGTTATATCTAGGTGGTGTCTCCCAAGTGGATGTTGGCTGTTGTTGGGTATAGAGGACATGACAAATGGTTTCAGAGAGTGTGAGAGAGCAAAACCATTCGGCAAGAGCAAAACCAACTTCGCCGTCGCAGTTTGGGAATTGAAACGCAGTCAACAACTCGACAACAACGAAAGCAAATCACCTTGTCCTCGTTGTTCTTCTGCTGCTGCCTCCACACACACATCTCTTTGAAGAGTGCAACCGCGCGTACTCGATCGAGCGCCTGTTTGCATTCGGCGAATACTGCGAGGCACCTTCAGTGTGGCGCGTGGCTCTCGTCACTTCGCTCACGTGCGCGCCTGCACTGCTCGCCATGCTCCTCGTCGATGCAGTGCCGCTCCAGGA
>JAASFO010000113.1:0-39394 GCA_023333815.1 Globisporangium recalcitrans
AAGTGACGACCAGGTCTCTGTGCAGATTCGGTGGATATATCGATACGGATGTGGAGCACACGGCTGCATGAGGAGGAAGCAACATGTAAGAGAGACCGAATGAGAGCTTTATGCTGCGTGACTGCTTCACAGTTGAGTCCACAATCCTTCAGGAACAGAGGCGCATTTCCATTTCCAAGTGATCAGTATCTAGACGACGGACCTTTTTCTTCTTCTGGTTCACTGGCGCATCGGCGGTATTGGTTTCGCCAGTCCCAAGCCCTCCTCCTCCTCCTCTATGCAAACCAAACTAAACCTGGGGTTACCTAACATCAGCATCGATCTTGCGACGACGAATGGCACCAGCAAACAGGTCCAGCGCTCTGTGCTCGCGCTCTCTCTCGATTTGCAATCGCTCATCGTGCAGCCCTTCGAGGCTTTCCAAGAGCTGGTGCAATCGCAGACATACGCATCACAAAGATGATGGTCATAGAGAGGCACCGCTGCGCGCCAAGCAATCAAACCGCACAAACCTGCTTTGCGACGCGCACGTTGAGCGATCGCTGGTACTCTTGTCGGATCTTCTCTTTCTGGACGATTTTGCAGTGCTTGTCGGCTTCCTCTTTCAGCTTCTTCTTCTCGAGCGCCAGCTATGAGAGAGCGCGAGAAACTTAGTGTCACAATGCTCGGTGACCAAAGACACGCAAGCCAACCTTACCTTCCGCTTCTCCTTCTGCTGCTTTGCGGACTCGAGTTTCCGCATCTGCAACACTTTCTTCTGCTTCTGCTCAAGGCGAGCAACATTGTCGGATAAGGAAGCGTCGACTTGCATGCTATCAGCCCCGCAACACGCACTCAGCAGCACTCACTGTTAGAAACTGGAGCTGCTCTCGGCTTCGCGGGACTTTCAGCTCTTTCCGTGACTGCGTCGCTTGACCTGGTGCGCCATGGCGATGCTCGCTACCTCCTAGCATCGGGCGGTGCTGGTTGGGGTAATCGATCGCGGCCACTCGCAATGTGCTTCTTCTGAAGCAAAAGTTTGCTGTGCTCTCCTTTGCTGGTGCTGCGCCACTAAGAGATCCGACTCGAGCTTGCTCTTCACTTCCTGAACCTCTCGGAGCACGCGCTCTTCCTGTGCGCGAAAGTGGGCGATTCTTCTCGCCAGCTGCTCGGCCGTGTCCTCTGCGCTCTTCCGCGCAGCCATCGCGTGGTAGATGTTTCCTGTGGCGTCTGCAGAGGATGAAGCCAACTGAGTAGCTGGTGGCGAGGTGTTGGTAGCTAGCGGTGTTACTGGAATACTTGCTTCCCCCGGGTTGGTATCGTGTCTCCTGGTAGATAGACCCGCTCCAGAGCGAGGTGACGCAACGGCAAGATGAGCAGCAGCTCCGCTTCTGCTTGGAGCGCTCACACTACTGCTCTTTGGTCGCACCGGGGGCGGAGGTCGCGTCGGTGCCGCGAAGAGCCTGGTCGTGTTCGTACTAGTTGCTGCTGCGTCTGGGCACGACAACTTCTTCTTGTTACGTCCATGATGCTGAGCTTGAAGGTGCTGTTGCTCGTGTGGCTGGGTCCCTGCGAATGGGACACCCTCGCTGGTCGTACGGGTAGTCCCAGCTGCCACAGCAGCAGCAGTGCGTGGACGGGTGATCGTGACTTTCGGCAGCGCAACGTGGCTGCTGCTGTGAATCATCATCTCAGCGAGGTACTCGGTCGTCATGAATGAGCTGTGTGCCTGTAACGACATGGCGACTTCGAGCGCTTCTTTGTGAGACGCAGGATTTGGCTCTCTCTATTTCTACGAGTCGGCTAAGAACTCCCTGTCCCATTATGCATGAGCGAAAGGTAGGCGAACGAGTCCTGTGGACCCAGCCCAACTGTTGGATCTCTCGCAGTTTGCGCTGATTCATTTGCCCAACTGTGGTCTGCGAGTCCAAGACCAAATCTGCGCACACCAGCTCACTCAACAATCGGAATTGTGAGCGGCAGCATCTGGTTTATTTACGATGGATCCGCCTTCGGAAATGGTGTGCGACGCTGTGTTCCAAGAGCCCTCGCGCTTTGGCGGTCCTTCGGAACTCGAGATCCGCAACGACACGGCGCGGCAGATGCCTCGCACAGTCGCTGCTGGCGAAGGTGAAGATGATGGCGGTGATCGATTGGAGGCTGTCACTGGCAACACTGGCGAGGACCTTCTGAAGCAGCCGCACGGCTACCCGTCGGCAAAGCACCCGGTCTGGCGCTACTTCTCGCATCCGCAAGTGCTCCACGAACACAAGTCCGTAGCGCACCGCAGGACCGCGGCGCAGAGTCGCATCGTCGTGGTCTGCACGTTCTGCCATGTGAAGCTGGAGCGGGACACTGCGTTGACAAAAGACGCCACCGAGCCATCTGACGAAGTCGAAGCGATGCGAGCGATACTCCACGACATGATCCACCATTTGGAAGAAAGCTGTGAGCGTTGTCCGGAAAACCTGCACCGCGAGATGTCTCGATGGACTCTGATCTCCATTCCGTTTGGAAACGAACATCACGGCGGCAAATCGCACGGATCACCACCTCTTGAAGCGCCAGCGGCACCAACTGTCGGAGGACATGCCACCAGACATTCAGCTTCGTGAAACTGCGGCAAATTGGATGTGCTAGCGTCGGATTCTCTGCGCTTGTGTTATGTGTATTTGTGGCCTTGTGCAGTGAGGAAAACGGTCGCGTCGCTTCGTTGCAAATGAAACTTGAAACCTGACGTCTTTGCGCTCTGAGTGGTTCTTGCTTGGTCTTCTTCTGTTTCCGATCAGACTGTCACGTCCTCTCCAAAACACTCTCGCAACATGGACAGCAACGGAAAAGCCTCGCGAGCGTCGTCAGAGAGAATCCCAAAGCCTCCATCCACTGGTGGAGTCGACTCTTCGTCTCCTTCGAGTTCTGCGTCAAAGCCTCGACGCGGGTCTTCTTCTTCCTCTTCCTCTTCTGCTAACGCTCGCGTGTCCTCGAGTGAGAGATGCCGACCTAGCAACAGCAACAGCAGCATCAGGAGGTAGCCATGGACGCAAACCATTTGCTTCCTCCCAGGGTCGGCTCAGGCATTAATCAACGCACCTCTTCTTCTCCACTCAGCCCACGAGCACCTCCTTCTAGGTCCAACGAACCTGCGACGGAAGACGACGCCGATGACCAAGACGATGATGAAACTGAGACTGGGAACAGCGACGCGTCTTCATTCACGAACATCTACAGCATGCAGAAGGAGCTGACGCAAATGCTCGCCGACGCCACTCGGAAAAGCCAGAAGCAGACGAAAAGGTCTTGGGAAATGTCAGCCAGCTGCAGAAATAATGGCGGTCCGTCACGGTATCTGGCAGCTCTGTCTTTGTATTTCTCAACATGTTGCACAGATACAACAACATGCGCAGCAATGTCGCGGGAAAAGACGACCAGATCACGAGGCTGCATGCAACGTAAGGAGATGAGTTGGTTCTTTCGTTGAGCTGCACACAAATGTTTATTATCACAGTGTTGTTACCTGATACTTACAAAGGCACTTCTGACCGGCTTCTCTTGTTCTTGTTGGACTCTGATTGTTGGTTGATTCCGTTCCCAGGTACGGGAATCTGACGCAGCGGGTTGCAGAGTTGCAGTCTCTTTGCGAAGACGAGATGGACCCCGAGACGCTCGACCGATTGTTCCGCAGCATCCCTCGACACGAGCAGCTTTTGGCAATCGACAGCGGTTAGATAATGGTTGCGTTAGACAGCTTTGAGAACCTTGGTCTGTCATTCCTCTTCTTTTCTCCTTGAGCCAGACTACACGTCCACGACAGCTTCTTCTCGATCTTGCGGCAGACGCGACGGCAATTTGTCTTTGAAGATCTGATCGAGAGACAAATTCGGCGAAAAGCGGAACAAACCAGGATCGAGCAGCGCGAGACTCCGCAGCAATTCCTCCGTATCGGTTTCTTTCTCCCAGTGCGCACGCCACTCTTTCGCCAATCTTGTCCACTGCCTCTTGCTCCAGACAGTTGAGCACGCGCGCGCGTCCATGCCGCAATCCACATTCAACGCTTTCTGACTGGAGTGGTTGTTTTCGCGTGCTGTTCCTGCGTGTGGCGGTGCTATTGACAGCGGGTGAAAAGCTGGGCTGCCAGATACATCACCAGCTCCGCTCGACTTCATCTTCACACCATTCTGGAGAAACGCGAGCAGGTCCTTCGAGGGTCGCACTGCAGTTTGCGCAAACAGCTTCATCTGCAAAACTGGCAGCAGCACCTCTCGCGGACTCACAGACGACGTCGCCGATGAAATAAAGGAGATCCCTTCCACGATGCCAGAAAGTGGCGGTGTCGAAGTCGCAAAGCTGAACAAGCGCGAGCCAAACAGGTGCATCAACGGATTCGAGTCCGACACGAGCAAGTAGAACGAGCGCGGGTTTTCAAACTCGCACACCGACTCCATATCGAACGGATACTTCCGCTCTTTGTACGCGAGGATATCTTCCAGAAAGCGGGACGCTGTGTCTTCGCTCAGCGGGACCCGAGGAACAGCAGCTGCTGCTCCAGCAACATTCGCGCGCGAAGGAAGTGGGGAGGCAGAGCAAAACCACCGCCGAAAGTACTCTTTCGCATACTTGCCAATCGATAGCCACTGCAGCGATGGGTGGCTTTGTGACGACACGTGCGGGTAGACCAGGTTGTAGTTCAAGATGTAGCTCAGAAACATCAGTGGTTGGTCGTAGAGCTTCCACATTTTGTTCACTGTCTCCTGCAAGAAGCGGACGTGTTCCAGCGTTCGACGACCGCAAGTGTTATCCTCCCAGTCCGAGACAATGATGCCATACTGCTGGTGCATTCTTCCAAACTGGTACAAGACGTCGGACATCGAGAACTGAGACACAGCGCCGCTCGTCATGATCTTGTGAGTCTCCTTGATCGGGGACATCAGCTCACTCAACGAGACGACGTTTTCCCAGAACTCTGGAGTCTGGATCGCGCGAAGCACGGACGACGACAAGCGGGTCTCTGCGAGTTCGTCAACAGTGTTCCCAGCGCTGTCTTTCCTCGTTGGTCGCATCACGCTGCCGTCCGCAGAAGAACTTGAACCACTGGAAGCAGCGAGAACCTTGGATGCAATGATCTTGATCATATCTTCGTATTGACGCACCGAGTCGATGCACTCGATGAAAGAGTACCAATTGTCCTTCGATGGAAGCACGAGCGACGCGTCTTGGTCTCCGCACTCTCTCCGGAGCACCTTCAATACGCGGTGATTGGAGAACATCTGCACGATCTCAATCACATCACCCATTGTCTCGACATAGACATCGGACACCGTCAGCACCACGCCGAGGAGTAAACTCAAGAACTGGGAGAAACACGGCAGCACTGGGATGTCGTGGCTCGAATTCTCCAGTGAACTGACTGCAAAGCGAGCCGCAGCGTAGGCGTTTGTTGTATCAACGACAATGTTGATCACTTGGACACTCTGGTCGTGCAGCGCCATCAAAGCACCCTTAATCTTGTCTGCAAGTACATCAGACGGAGGTTCTTCGAGACCCAGGTCAACCAGATCCCACACACTCGCTTCTCCTAGCGCATTCACAAGCGAGAAGAGCGCGACATTGGTTTTTTGGTACTTGGAGACCCATGAGTTGATCGCCAGCGTGACGCCAACGTGCTCCGACTTCATCTTCGCAAACTGCTTCTCGTGAGACGATGCAGCGATCGACGGCAACATGGAGACACGAGGCAGCTCCAAATTCCCGTGTGCATCACCAAAGAGACGCGCCGATTCCTCCATCCACATCCAGTCCCACGGTAAACCTGCTGACAGGGTCGCATTCAGTACGAGTCGATTCATCACAACCGGGTCGATCGATTGGGGCGTGACGATTTGGTGAGCAAAGCGCTGCTGGTGATCTGGAAGCACGTGGTTGCTGGCGCGCAGAAGACTTGTCTTCGGGTATTTCTTGGTTGCAAATTCGCCACGGAGTCTCGCTTTCATGTGGATACTGCTGCTTGCCCGACTACTCACTGATGGAACTGGATGCTTTGAAGAGAAGTCGTGGCTCGAGCTGATAGTTGCTGCTGTCGTCGTAGAGGATTGGAGACTCAAGGCGTTCTGTGCAGCAGCATTTGCGATTTCACTCGGCAGCAATGGCAGCTGCAGCGGCATGAAGTCTTCTTCCACACCGTGATGTCCACTGCCAGGCTGAGCAGTGCTCGAGGTGACATTACTACTGGCTACATCGACTGGAAGCGGGATCGGACGTGCATGTGCTACCACAGTAGCATGAGGACGACCATTATTGCGCTTCGCGCGTTTGTTGCTCGATACTGGCGATGACTCATGCAGCAGCATGTCAACATCCGAAGGGTGGCTCTGGTGGCGCTTGCTGAAACGCGCCGCGTCCTTTTGCGCGCACAGCATCTTGAGCTGCGACACGATGTCTTCGGGGCAGTAAATGCACTTTTGCAAATGGCGGATCATGTTTTCCGACACGCCGCGGATCGGCTCGGGATCGACGCCGTTCGCTGCACAATACCGGCAGTAGGCGTTGTGGTGGAATCGGTTCCGCTTCTCGCCGCGCGCGAAGTGCTCCCACGCTGGGTGGCTCGGGCGACCGATTCTCTTGTCGTCCACTTCGATATGCTTGCTGCTTATGAGCTCGCGGTGGCTCGCAGCCACAGCGTCCAGCTCTTGACCGAACAGGTTCGACGCCACCACGCTGTTCGACGCATCGTTGGATACGCTCGCTGCACCACTGCTAGACGCGACGGTGAGCAAACTCGGCGCTCCTCCCGTGTAGCTGGAATAGTCGAACAGTGCGCCGCCCGTCGGATCCGCCGATGTTGTCCCAGGTACAGCCACAACAGTGCTAGTAGATGTACTGACTGTGGAGCTGCTGATAGTCGTAGAGCTCGTGTCTTGGCCATGCGCATGGTTTTTGCCCAGCGACGGCGACGCATCTTGCGCGTCCATCTCGACGTCCATCGCTTCACTCATATCAGCATTCACTGGTGCTTCCGCGTCCATGCTCTCGTGAGCAGCGTGCTCTCCACTGCTCTCGGCTAACGAAGGCGTCGCGGTCGCAGGAGCAGATGAGGAAGATGACGAGGAGTCCCCTGTCGATTCGAGCGACATGGCGCCAATAGACACGAAGAAGCTGGGATGCGGATCCACAGCACCGGACGACACGGCTTGAGATCATACAGACACCGAGAGATACATAGAGAGAGACACACAGAGGGTGAGAGCGCTGCACGTCGCATTGGGCACCCATCTGTCGATCAAATGGCGCACTGCTGGCGATCCAGGCGAGCAGCAACTTCAATCTGCAGCATGCAAGCACGCATCTTGCGACATTGGCACTCTACCTTTTACGCGTAAATACTGCTTTGGCAGCGTAAAAATGGTTGATACCAAAAACGCGCAGGAACTTGCACGACTGACCATTCGAAAGCGAAGGAAGCTGGGAAAAACCTTGGGCGAGGTTTTCTATTTCGAGAAACGATGCAGAAGAAGCAAAGCACGACAGGAAGCACTCAGAATACGCTTTGCACCTCTTGATTTGAGTGTGAAGGTGAAATAGAAAACAACTGCAGTTGAGGTGCCATCCTGATACTTTATTCAAAGTGGATACTTTTGCTGACGCTCTTTGATACTTGGTCGTTGATACTCAATCATTATCCATGAAGAGCGTGAAGGTGTCCGCACCTGCCAAAGTGCTCCTCTTTGGCGAGCACGCGGTCGTGTACGGCAGCGCGTGCGTCGCAGCCGCGCTCAACGACCTGCGTCTACGTGTCGCCATCGTACGTCCTACTGGACAGCACCACTCTCTCTCTCTCGCTCTGCCTGAACGCTTGGACTGACTGCCGCTCCTTGAATCTATCGATGCTGCTCACGCGTGCACTCAAGTAGGACCCCTTGCTGCACGATGGCGGGAGCGAGTCCGATTCCGAGCAGCCTGCAGCCATTGAGGTTGTCTTCCACGACTTCAGCTCTAAAGTCGATGGCGCGCCATTGCAGCGCTCGTTCCCGCTGCGCGCGCTGCAGGCGATCATGAGCAGCTTCCCTGAGGATGCGCACTATTTGCCCCGCCCCAGTGACCGATTGCTCGCGCAGATCGACGACGCATTTCTGACGAAAGAGGAGGCTGAGGACGCAAGAGCACTGCGTCCTGCGCTGTTTCTCTGCGCTGCGCTGCTTCGCAAGTCCACTATGCGCAGTGAAAAGCAGGCAAACGGCGGCTTGAAGATCCAGGTGTCTGCGACGGAGAACTTCCCGATTGGCGCTGGACTCGGGTCGTCCGCAGCGTTCAGCGTCGCTCTCGCTGGCGCACTGTTGGAGCTTCAAGTTGGTGATATCAGAGCAGCGAGCACGCCAGATGCCAGCAGCAGCAACCTTGAGCTCGTCAATGCGTACGCGTTCGCAGCAGAAGTGATTTTGCATGGCGCACCGTCGGGCGTCGACAACACGGTCGCGGCTTTCGGCGGCACGCTCGTGTTCAGGAAGCTGCCCGAGCCTTCATTCCAGCGCATCGAGTGCGATTTGAACCAATTCCGGTTTCTTCTCGTGAACACGCGTGTGCCCCGCTCGACAAAAGAGCAAGTCGCCAATGTGCGAACGCTGTTTGAAGCCGATCGCGAGAGTATCGAGACATTGTTCCACGAGATTGACGGCATTGGCACCGCTTTCATCGATTTGGGGAAACAGCAGGATGGGCTCTCAGAAGCGCAGCTCGCTCGTCAGATTACACGCAACCACGAGATCCTGAATGCACTCGGTGTGGGTCATCAAAAGATTGAGCAAGTGGCTTCCATTTGCGCGCGATACGGCGCGAGCACGAAGCTCACTGGCGCGGGCGGTGGCGGCTGCACGCTCTCGCTGCTTCCAGAGAGTATCGATGACGCAGCGCTCTCTCAACTGGTAGCAGAGCTGGAAGGAAACGGATTCCAGTGCTTTGTGAGCGCTGTCGGCGGCGCGGGCTTCCAAGTCGAGTGAAGAAGACATGTGAATGGTAGGTCTTGAAACCTGCGACAGGAGTCTAAAATAGTGAATTAAAAACTTAATTGAGTCGTGCGTAGTAGAGGGACTGGCGCATAGTGTGAGGCGGCACCGCTCCAAGTCGTCCTTCGACGCTAAGCGGTCGATGCTGCCGCAGCTGGGACTGCTGCTGGGCTTCTGTTCGCTGGATCCATCGACGGACTCGCTGACGACGACGCGGACGACGAGCGAGCATCAGTGTCGACTGATTTCGTGTGGCTCTCGCGATGTGCGTGTGCCTCGTCCGCGATCGTCGACTGGCGCTGCTTTTCCATCTTGTTCGCGGCCTTCACTTCGCGCACTCCGCTGGCGACATTGCTCGCAGCGCCAGCAAACCCACCGACTAGATATCCGCCCGCAGCCACACCACTCGCTAGCAGCACACCACCTCCAGTCACAATGCCCTATTGTCGGATTGGATCACGTGGATAACAAAAGGAATCAGTCCGTCAGTGTGTGATGAGCACAATGATGTTTTTAATCACCACGAAGGAATACATTAATCCGCTGAGGAGTGCAATCCATTCAAGATTGCACTCGTACGTACCGCGACTGGAGCTGCGACTGCGCCAACCGTGGCTTTCTTCAATCCACCCATAAAGCTCGGAGCTGGCTTCTCATTCGCGAGATCTATGAAGAGACATAATCATACTGTGTGAGCCACCATCATCATCTACCCCCATAAAACAGACAGACAGTCGCACATCCAAGACACATTCACTCATACCTTCCACATTCGGCGCTTCGTTGCCACTGTCACTTCCAGCTTTGCTTCCTTTGCGATTACGCGCAGCGTTCACCCCAGCTTCGCCCATCTCCTTGACGCCAAACGCGACATTTGCGACCATCGCACCGGCGCCTGCGACCACAGCAGCAGAGCCCATGATCACGCCGCCGAGCACCGACTTGCCGCCGTACATGAGCCCCTTCATCGGCGCGTACACGACGCCACCAGCAGCGCGCTTGAAGCCCTTGGAGCGCTCCGGTGCGTCCGGGTCCATCGCTTCGCCAAAGCGGAAGAAATCCTGGAAGATGCGCATCGCGCGCTCCTTTGTCATCGGCTCGGCGCCGTCTTCCAGCCCTTCCTTGCCGTAGATGTCATCTGCCATCGATTAGCATGCACAAAAGCAAACCCACAAAAAGACAACAAGCGTTAGTGGCGAACACGACACACAGCAAGGCGCCGTTCTAGCAGGAGTGCAGTCCATGATCAACGTACAGATCTCTCGCGTCTCCTTGTTCGAGAGCACATTGTACGCCTCGCCGACGATCTTAAAGTTCTCCTCCGCGACGAGCTTGTCATTCGGGTTCTTGTCCGGATGGTACTTGATCGCCAACTTGCGATAGCTGCACAGCCCACACACAAAGCACACACATACACATCCAGCACGTCAGTACCAACACACACACACATCTCTCCATGTGTAGACAGACGTACGCTGTCTTGATCTCCTGCTCGGTCGCGGAGCGTGCGACACCCAAGTTCTCGTAGTAGTCGTTCGACTGCAAGTCCGACGCCGCGATGGAGGAAGCCATGGTACTGCTGACGTTGGATGCCAAGTGTTAACTGCTGGTGATGCTGCTGCAGATACTCGTGTGTGTGCGTGCGCTGTCGGGTAGAGGCGACTATGCTTCTCTGCGCGAGTGGCGGGAATGCGAGGAGCTGGGCAGAAGCAGAGGAACAATGAATGTGCCACATGCTGCTGTGCCACATGCCAGCTGTGCAGGCAATTTGCTTTTCGCATTTCTCAGCGCGTATCTGATCCATGATTGGCTGTAATGATGTGTCAAAGTGCTTCGATTGGGTCAAAGTTGCAAAGCGTGCGAAAAGGGATGCTGATGCTTTGCTGTTGACTCTCTCCCGAAATTTTGTGCGCAACTGAAGCACCACTGGTTTCGAATATGCAAATCGTCAGGGCAAGACTTGCTTTCGAATTGCAAAATGGGTTCTCGATCAGCATCAAATATTGCAAATAGAGGGTATTTGCGTGAGTGGTCCACGCTATTCCCGGTCAAGTTGAAGCCACTTTGCTTTTGAGCAGACGCGTCCTATCAGCAAAAACAGGAAGAAAAATCCAATGCCAGTCCTGAAGCACGATGACGATCATGTCGCGCGCGCGCCAGCGATGCTGCTCCTGGTGCTGGCAGTGCACGCGCTCGCGCGGACAGGATCTGGTACTGGCGGCGACGCCTTCGTGCTTGCTCAAGAGAGCGCTGCGTCGTCATCATCGTATTCATCATCTGGAGAAGCGGAACGAGCCTGTGAGCTGCGCACACGCCACCCGCCAGAGCACGTCCATGTGCGTCGGAGCTCTTCGGCTCTGTGTGTGTGTGGATATGGAGTGTAGGTGGGAGTTTCAGTGTGCGTACTGCCTACTTGGGCACGCGCGCGCGTGTATTGTCTTCGTACGCTAATAGAACGTGCGGCCGCTGACGTTCTGCAACTGGTACCGCCACAAGAGCTGCTGCTTGCCGGCGCACGACGCGGAGATCAAGGGCTACTTCCTGGCGCTGATTGGAGCGGGCGAGATCTGCGCCAAGTACCAGAACCGAGCCAAGTACTATCTGTCGCTCACGTCCTGCTACGGCTGCGACCCGGACGAGCCGAACCACTTCACACAGCCGCTCGATTCGCGCTTCTTCAACGCGACCAAGTCGGTCAAGATCTGCGCGAGCGTGGCGAGCCACATGGCGCCAAGTCTTTTCTCCGATTGCGGACTGCTGCTCGCAGACGACCGCCAGACGATCTGCTCGCCGAACTCTGCGATCGCGCTAGAGTATGTGTGGACCGACTGCGCCGACCAGCAGCACATTTGCCAGAACA
Organism: Globisporangium recalcitrans; assembly: GCA_023333815.1. NCBI lineage: Eukaryota > Oomycota > Peronosporomycetes > Pythiales > Pythiaceae > Globisporangium > Globisporangium recalcitrans. The sequence goes on from JAASFO010000113.1 coordinate 11,833, forward strand.
ACGCCAGCTTGGAGTGGTCTTGCTCCGACACGCACTGGGGCGAGGGCAACACACCCACGGGCTTCATGGACGTGCCGTGCAATAAGTCAGAGCACACTTGCGGCGGCGTGCTCAAGTTCCTCAACGACGACCGCGCCGCCAAGCCAGTCAACTACGAAGCGTACCCCGTGGAGATCATCGACGAAGAAGTCTGCATGCAAAAGCACAACAACGACGCGTCCAAGTGCCACTGTCTCCGCGTTCCAAGCTCAACTGCAGCAGCACCAAGATCAGCTCGGAGCAAGCGCGGCTTCGGCTCAATACTCAGCGTCGTTGTTGCAGTGCTCATCTCAGCACTCCACTCACTGTAGGGTTCATGGAGCCTGGTACAGTTGGCGGTTTGAGAAAGCACACAAGTGGGCAGATTTGGTTTCCTTGTGAGCATAAAGTTAAGAAGAGAGAAGCGAAGAAAAAAGATGCAAAATGGTGTTGAGCGCGGTCGCCTCCAGCCCTCAGGATTGGCTGCCAAGCAGCCTCCACACGATACAAAATTCAATGCGTACTTGCTGATCACGGCCGCATCATCATCGTCGAGCCGCTGCCGTTGCGCTCCTTCTCGCTCATCATGTCGGTCGTGCGCACCTCCATGGTCTCGAACTCCTCTTTCTCGTCCTGCTTCTTGCTGTGGTAGGCTGTCCGGCTGCCGTACTTGGCAAAATACGTGCCCTCCATGATCGCGACCAGCTCGGGCCAGAGCTTCAGGTGGCTCAGCATGATCTTGGTCGCGGCCGTGAGCGGCACCGAGAGCATCATGCCCACGACGCCCCAGAGCAGCCCCCACGCCGAGAGCGAGAGGATCACGATCACCGGATCCATCTCGAGCTTCTTGCCAAACACCTTTGGCTCGATGAAGTTGCCCACAAACATGTGGAAGCACATGGGGAGCACCATCGCCAGGAACTTCTCCATCGGGTTCATCAGGTGCGACGGCGTGATCGCGATGATACAAATCGGCGCGATGGACGCGATCATCGCGCCAACATTCGGGATCCAGTTCAAAATGAACGTGAGGATGCCCCAGACGATCGCCAGCCCCACGTTCAGCGACACATACACGATCGTCACGAGCAGCGCGACGAAGAGCGACAGGAAGCACTTGAGCGTCACGAACCGCTGGATGTCCTGGTCGATCTTGGACCAGACGCCGCCGGCGTCACTCGCGCGCGTGCGCGTGCACAGGAAATACGTCAAGTAGATGATCGTGACGAACATGACCGAGAAGAGGTCCATGGTCTCCGTCAACACGATGCGCACGAGCTTGTCGATGTTGTCGTGCAGCGTCGTCGTGATATTTGTCGGCAGTCCAATCTGGTCCAAGACCTTCTCGATCCCTTCGATCAGATGGTTGTACCCAGTCTGGTACGCGGCGGCGTCGAGCGCGTGCACAGAGAGCACAGTGATGTACCCGAGCAACCCAAAGAAGATGCACACGACGCTCACGGCGCAGAGCGACGCGAACGCGCGCGAGCAGCCGCGGGACTTGCGCCGGCGGTGGCGGCCGCGCGACGTGCAGATGCACAGAAAGTACTTGGGCGACACGTCGATCATCTCCACGAGCGGGTCCACGAGGTACCTGCAGCATAATGCACTTGTCAGCGCCAGTCGGTTGTTGCTATTGCGAACAACATAAACGGCAGGCGCTTACATGAGGAAGACGGCGAGGAAGAACGGAACCAGCACGACTTGGAACCACGTGAGCAAGTAGCACGACGCTGCCACTCTGCAGACGTGGACAAAGAACAGCCCGACCCAGCGTGAGGATCAGCAACAGCAAACAGGCACACAGCAAGTCATACGTATATATTCACGCACCCAGTCGCCAGAAGCGCGCCTTTGACTTCAACCGCGAGCTGCCGCACCAGTCCTTCGAGTCCATGAATCGCCGAATCACCATCAAATCGGTTTGTGTTGCCGCTACCACCGCTGTTGCTTGCGAAGAACGAGCGCGTGGACTCCATGCTGTCCATCACCGTCGCACTCGACAGGTTGCTGCTGCCGCTGGAGACCGTCGACTGGATGCTGCTGGTGCTCGTGTTGGCTGCCGTGTTCCGGCGCATCGTCTGCGGAGAGCTCGGGTCGTCCAGGTCGAGCGACGAGTACGCGACGTCCTTGCTTCCGAGCTTCATGGTGTCTCTTGTTACGTGCTGCTGGTGGTCGAAGGCGAATGGAGACGCACGCGTAGAGAGCGACGTGGGGGAAGCTCGCTCGCGTCTAGTTTTGGGATCACGCGTTGCTTCCAATTTTGGAGAACCAAATGACAAACACCCAGTTTCTGACACAAAAAGTGCGAGTCGTAAAATCCAGTATCCTTGTCTATTTGAATATTCCGATTCTGCATCGTTTTCAAGAGGCTTTCACTTGTGTATCATAAATGAAATAGAGGATAAGCTTTGGGAGGTTGTGGTGATGAGGATGCGAGGTCGCGCGAAGGTTGCGCGAGCGAGAGCTTCAGCAGCACCGTACATCTGAAAGGGGGGCGACTGCTGAGCAAGGTTTGACAGGCGCAGCAAGTTGGGAAACGAGAGCGAACGAACGCAGAGAGAGCATGTCGGCGCTGTCTCCTGTCGCGAAGGCGCTTCTGCGCAACCCTGTGGGCCGCGTGCGTGGCGACGGCATCACCGCCACGGTCTTCGGAGCCACGGGCTTCCTCGGACGCTACGTCTGCGCGGAACTAGGTGCGTTTTCCCATCTGCACTCAGCGTGAGAAGGAAGAAGATGGACACTGGCTGGGAGAGCGAGCGAAGAGCTCTTCGTGCTCCATGTGGATGCTGCAGAGGGTGACTGCGTATGCAGCTCGTCATAGGCGCACGCACGCACACAATGATCAGTTGACGGCTAGCGTATCGCTCGCTGTTCTTGCTTGCGATTGTGTAGCTGCTGCGATTGATGTGCTGCGCCGCCTTCCCTTTGTCTTTTTGGTGGTCTCGTCCATGTCGTTTGAGCGTAAGTAGATACCAGAGGTCTGACATTGTGGGAATTATTATTGTTGGGATGTATTGTTTGTTGATCACAGGCCAGCGTGGTAACGCGTTCGTCGTGCCTTACCGTGGCGACGACACCGAAGTGCGCCACTTGAAGCTGATGGCGGATCTCGGCAACGTCGCGAACATCCCATTCAGCCCTCGTGACCGCGAGTCGATCCGCGCGGCCATCGAAGGCTCGGACGTCGTGATCAACCTGATCGGGAAGCACTACCAGACCAAGCACATCCTGCCGTGGTGGATCAACTACACGTACGACGACGTGCACGTCGAAGTCGCGCGCACGATCGCTGAAGTCGCGGCGGAATGCGGCGTCCCACGTCTGATCCATCACTCGTCGATCTTGGCGAAGCCAAACTCGCCATCGGTGTGGGCTGCGTCCAAGTACCGTGGCGAAGTCGCGGTGAAGAAGGCGTTCCCGAACGCCAACATTGTGCGCTCTGCGGTCATGTACGGCCCTGAAGACCGCTTCGTGACCTGGTTTGCGGACCGCGCAATTTTGGGCGGGGTGCCGCTTGTCGACAATGGCGACGCGGTGCTGCAGCCAGTGTTCGTGAACGACGTGGCGCTCGGCATCTACGCGATCTCGCAGGATACGTCGATCAACGGCAAGACGTTCGAGTTTGTCGGCGACGAAGAGTACACGCAGAAGGAAGTCGCGGACTTTGTGTTCGACGCGATCAAGAACGAGCCGAACCTCTTCAACCTGCCGCTGCCAGTCGCGAAGGTTCTCGGGAAGGTCGCGGAGGTCTTCCCAGACCCAAAGATCACGGAGGACTGGGCGACGCAGATGAGCTTGGACCAGGTGAAGAGCTCGGATCTGCCTGGTCTGCGCGAGTTGGACGTCGAGCCTTCGAAGCTGGAGAAGGAGGCGCCGAACTGGCTCATCAAGTACAACCGCGGCGGTCACTTCCAGGAAGTCTCGGGTTACCACTAGCCTTGTTTCTTCTTTCTTTGTACGACTCCAGACGGTTGAGAAGCGATGGTGGTGGTGGTTGGTGCATTTTCGCAGTCTGCAGTCGCGGGCTCAATCAAGGATCTGGTTACTGGGATCGCCGCTGCTTCTAGGTACTTATGAGCAATTAAAACACTCACACACACATTAAGAGAGAGAGAGAGAACAACAACAAAGAATACAATACACAAAGCAATCACACACCAGAAGTATGTTCGAGATGCTGACTGGTGTGCTCTGGAGGTTGCACAATTCGAGTACCCTCATGTGTCACTTCTTGCTCGAACAACACCCACTTTTGCGTAAAGTCTCTGATTGGGTAAAATACCTCTCAAGTCGCTTCATTGCTATCCTGATTGGTTAATAAAGCATGCATGTCTGTTTGCATTCTGACTGTGCTCAAGTGGATCACAGCGACTGTCACGATGCTCACGACAATGCTGGCGACGAAGAGCGTCGCGCGCGCGGCTCGTAGCAGCTTCTCGGCGCAGCACCATCAGCAGCACCAGCTGTTCACAAGCTCTGCGGCTGTCGCCAACGGCAGCATCAGCAATGACGCCACCACCAGCAAGAGAAGCGCGGTGCTGTCCAAGAGTGCAGGCTCCTCCATGCGGCCAGCGCTGGTGAACAGCGCTGCATCCAACTTGCGGATGCTTCAAGTCGCCACGCAGCCGCCGTTTGCCGCCAGCTCCGCTGCGCTCTCCAGACGGTTCTTCAGCGCCACGCCGCTGCAGTTCGATACATATCCTTTTTTGCACCCCAATGTGTGTATTGTTTGCATGTTCTATGGGATGTTGTCGATGAGCTCTTTGGGAAGTGTGGGTGTGGGTGTTTCCTTAACCGTGCAGCTTTTTCGTTGTTGTTGCTGGGAATCAGCACGCATCGAGTGGTGAAGCGACTGCAAGAGCAAGGTGGCTTTAGGTCGATAGATGTGGCTGGTTGTGGGGCTAAACACTGCCTGCTGACTGCTGTCTCTGTTTGTGTCAGCAGGCTTCACTCCGGAGCAGTCGGAGGCGATTCTGGACGTGATGAAAGACGCGATGGCCGACTCGCTCGATGCCCAAGCGCGGGTCGTACGTGTTGTTGATATAGCACCCGTTGCGTTGAGACGACGTGCTGTGGCTCACCCCTATCCATTCTCTGGACTCTCTGTCAGCTCGCGACCAAGTCGGAGCACGTGGAGCTCAAGGCCGAGCTCTCGGAGCGCGTGTTCAACTCGACGCTGAAGTTTGGTACTGTCTTCACGCTGGGTCTCGGCGCTGCTCCCTGTGTGGAACTCGTAAGGCACTAAACACCGAGTGTGTGTGTGACTGTTGTTTGGTTGGCTGTTTTTGACTGGCATAGACATTGCGCAGCGCCACATGCGCGAGCTGCTCGAGCGCGACTTCAACAACCTCAAGCAGGACATCCGCATGCTCGAGAAGATCGACTTTGACAAGATCCGCGTCGAGATCGCCGAGATAGAGAAGAAAGTAAGAGGCTGTGGTGGCTCTTGGTGCTTTGCTGCTTATGATGGCTTGCATTGTGTGTGTGTGTGTGAAACTGACCTACCTGGACCGTTCTATGCGCTGGTTGTTGACTGCCTCGTTCTAGTTTTTATTACAAAAGCAGGAGGAAGACGAGACGCTCAACGAGCTGCGGCTGTCGATGGAGAAAGTCGAGAAGCGCATGCTCCAGTACGCGGTCGGTTTCGCTGGTACGATCATGGCTGTCGGCGCGGCGCTCACGCGACTGGTGCTGTAAGACGACAAGAAGAGCTCAACATTGGCACTGGACACCTGTGCGCCAGAGCCCTGGTCACAGAGTTCAATCCCCCAGCACCAAGAAACAAATCGAGCAGTGGCCATGACCACCAGTTAGTTGGTTGGGCTTCAGAACATTAGAATTGGACATTCGTTAGCTTCTGGCATTCTTCTTCTATTGAAACTCGCGGCTCCGGTCCACGGTCTTGTCGTGCACGCGTGACGTCGCGCTCGCGAGCCGTGATGCGCTTCCGAGAATGTTTCCCAGGACGCCGCCACCACTCGACCTGGAAGTCGACGCGCTTGGGGGTCGACTGATGCTATTCCCGCCTGGCGAAGGCGCTCTCCCACTTGGAGGACGCTGGTGGTGCTGGTTTGCTGAGGTGGCACCAGTGGTGGAAATTGACACGGAGCGATATCCGCTCCTACCATCACCACCGCTGCTACCACTGGGTCGATGCCTAGAGGCGTCTTGATGACTGCTAAACCGTGGCGAAGATCCTGTCGAGTTGTGCTGTGCGGTATTGCTTTTGCCGAGAGTTCGCTGCTCACGCGCATGGTACTTGTGGCCAGGAGGGAAGAGACTCTGTCGCTGTGGCTGATGCTGATGTTGCTGACCCACTGCTGCTGCTGCTGTTTGTCCATCTTCACGTGGTCGCTTCGGATGACGATGAAGGTTGTCGCGTGCGACATTGCCACTTCCAGCAACTCGGTCGCCAGGTTTTCTCGGTGGCGGTTCATTTTCCATGCAAAACTCTTTCGCAGAGATGGATTTCGGTGGGACCACAGGATCGCCAGTTGTCGGCTGAGCCGGAGTCGACGTCCTCGAGTCATACGCTCGCTGCTCATCTCTCCGATACGAGCCGCCGCTGTGACTGTTGTTCGCATCTCGAGGCGAGTATCTGCTGTCGCTTGCTTCATGTCGTGGTCTCTTGGACCGGTCGTCGTCCCGTCTTCGCTCAGAGTGCTCGCGTTTCCTGTAGCTGTCGGAATCTCGATGGTTGTCTCGGTTCCCTCTGAAGTTGCTGTTGGAACCCCGTGATGGGTCGGAGTTCCGTACGCGCGAGTCGTCCCTGTCCCCAGACTTGGGTGAAACACGATCACTCGTTGTGGTGGTCGTCAGCGAAACAGATCTAGACGCTGACTGAGCATCCGCCTTGATGCTGGGCTCAGATCGTTCAGACGGCGCTGAATCAGACGTAGTGGTTGTGCTACTTGTACGGTTTGGAGAAAACTTGAGCTCGTCATCGGGTGCCTTCTCAGTATCAGGCGAATTGGCATCCGCGCTAGCTGCTGTTGGTGCCACCACCACTGATGGTGCTTCGGATACCGAAGTGGGACGCTCCGGTCTCACAACAGCACCACTCGCCTCACCTGCACTGCTCCTGTTCTTTGCTGGAGACTCGGTTGGCGTCGCTGGCACCGAAGCAGCAGCAGTTGGTGTCGTTGACACAGCAGTAATTTGCTTCTTTGACACCTTTTCGTGCATCTCCTTGAAATGCTCGACCAATTTCTTGTTCTCGTCGCTCTCCAAACGCCGAGCTACCCCTGGAAAGTTTTCTCCTCTCGTGCGAACAATCAACTTGCGGTCATCGGCGCTTCGCACAAGTGCCGACCACGTTTCATCGCGCACGAGCGTGTTCACATGGCCAACCACGAACAAACAGAACCGCGCGCGCGTGATCGCGACGTTGAGACGCCGGATATCTTTGAGGAAACCAATTCCGCCTCTTTTCGACGCACGCACACAGGAAAAGATGATCACGTCCTTCTCACGACCCTGGAAGCCGTCGACAGTGTTGACTTCGATCGAGATCGACCCCGGGATGCTCGACTTGTTGATCTCGCGGCGAAGCACGCGCACTTGCTCCTTGTACGGCGACACAAAGCCCACGGACCAGTTGTTCTTGCGCACATCAGGGCACATTTGAAACATGCTTTGGCACAGGTCGATGCAAAACTGGGCTTCCACGCGATTGTACTTGGAGCCGTTCATGTCTTCTTCGCTCGAATCTGTCACGTCATACAGCAGAAATGGCTGGAAACACGGGAATCTGTACACCCCGGGACACACTTTCTGCACGCGCTCCATGACACTCGGTCCGTCTGTGAGCATGCCGCCATAGAACCGTTTCGATGGGAAGTCGCGGAGGAACGGATGCATGCGGTACTGGACGCGCAGCATGGACGGGGCGACGCCGCTCTCCGCGATGCGCTCAAAGAGAGACCGGTCGTAGCGCGCATCCGCCGCCACGACGCTCTTCACTGTCGCGGGGAGCTGCTTCGGGTCGCCAACTAACACAACTCGCGCAACGCGTTCACGAATCGGCACGAGCGTGCTCAGCTCCACTGCTTGCGCCGCTTCATCGATGATCAGCGCATCAAAGCCTCGCTGTAAGCCTGACAACGGTCCACTACCGGATTTCGAGAGCGTGCACGCAATGATGCTCGCTCGCGAGAGAATCGCCGCGGTCATCTTCGATCGAAGCGCAAACACTTCGTCGCGCAAACGACGCACTTCGCCCGAGCACTTGGTCAGCTGTGCGTGAATCTGAGCGAGTCCCTTGCGGCTCTTTGGCGCCTCCGATGCTTCCGCGGTCTCTTTCGCCTTTTGGTGGAAGTCGCGGATGGATTTGCGCAGCGTCTGCTGGGTATCCTGCAGAGTGCGCAGCTGGATCGACTTTGGGTGGATCTCGAGCTCTCGCTTGATGATCTGCGGCAAGCAGACCGACTTGACAATGTCCGGGGCGTCCTCGCCTGGGTTTCCCAGCCGCACGATCGACAGCCAGTCGTCGGAGAGTGCCTCTGGATGCACACTTGGCGCTCGCACTTTCGCAACCTTGCCCGTGCTGTCCATCAGACCGTCTGTGACGATACGTAGCACCAATTCGTCAACCGCACCGTTGGATGGAGCACAGAGTAGCACGTTGCTGCTTCTTCTCCGCAATGGACCAGAAGAGACGACGCGCTGTCGCATCACGAGCGACGACCCTCCCGATGGGAATGCAGGCTTGCGGGCTCCCGACAGCTTGTCTTCGAGCCGACTTCGCACAGACGTGACGCTCTTGAGCGCTTGGATCGTTGTCTTCTTTGGCGCACTGGGGTCCGAGTCAGTGCGACGCAGGATGCTGCCCATCGCTGACGTCACGGCACTCAGAGAAAACGTTGGTCGCGCTGTGGGCGATGGCTGCGCACTCGCTGAACCAACTTCACGAGCCAGCTGGAAGTGGCTGAACTCGCCAGATCCACTTTTGTCGCCTCGAGGCAGCGCTGAGCTTGGTCCTGCAGCGCTGCTGCTGCTGGTCGTGGGCTTAAAACTGCTAGCGCTGGTGCCGCTACTGGAAGTAGGCAGGATCGACAGCGCAGGCGGCTGCAGCGCCAAGAATCCGCTGAGCAGTCCCATGATAGTCTTGGTCTTTCCGGTACCGGGTGGTCCTTGCAGCAAGCTGATGCCAACGTTGTAGTTGTTCAAGACGCTGTGTACAGACTGGAGCTGCGACTGGTTGTACTGGGCTTTGATCGCGTCCCAGAGCTCCGTTGACAAGAATCGCGGCGCGCGCTCCAGTGCGTCGGCTTCGTTCATCAGTCTCGTCCACTTCTCCTTCAGGTCGCTGGAAAGCGCCTTCACTTCTTTGTTCTCGTGCTTGCGCAACTTGTTGATCGCTTTGCCGATACTCGTGGACTGCCAGGCATGGACAAGAACAAAGTAATCAGGATCAGTAAGTAAACCTCCAACCTCGAATGGCAGACAACGGCAAACTCGTACTCACCCTCAGATCCATCAGTGTCACGTCCATTTTGTCCAGTCGCCTGAGCAGTTTGACGACTTTGGCGTCACCATCGGCGGCTTTTGCATTCCGTAGATCGTCCAATGCGTTTGTGATCAAGATCAGCTCGGTCTGCGTCGACTTGTACACGTTTGGCGTCAAAATCGTCGTGCGCAGGTGCTCGGGGAGCATGTCCACCGACCGGAGCGAGATGTATTCGCGCGCCGAGGTGACCAAGTTCGCGATGCAGTGCACTCTCCACTCCGAGTCAGCGATCGCACCCGCAGACAGCGTCTCGATCGAGAAGGAACCCACTTCCTCCGTCACGCTGTCGAGCTCTCCATCGTTGAGAAACAGCACTTTCACGGTCTCTTCTTCGTCCGAGTCGGGTTTCTTGGTGAGCGTCACGCGCTTTTTCCCTTTCTCGACCTCACTGATCAGGATGATCCCGATAAACTCGCGGTTGCCCATGAACCCCGAGTGCTGCTTGCCGCCGCCGCCGACAATGCGCATCAGCACGACGTCACCATTGCGAAACACCTTGTCCTTCGGCGTCCCTCGGTTGCCAAAGTGGCTCTTGAACGCGAAACTGGACGTCGTCGCGTTCTCATCCACCTCGGCGATCGTGAAATTCAGACAGCGCATGCCTTCACGAGGCTTCTCCGATTCGTAACGCAGCAGATGCCCCCCACCACCAGAGTAGCACTTGCGAAGTCCCTCTTGGAGCTCGTTGTTGCATTCTTCGAGCAGCAGCGGGAGGTACGCGTTCACGTACTCGGAGCTCTTCTTGAAACTCAGATCCGGCGACGACAGCACCTTGTCGGACCGCTCGCTCTCAAACTGGCGTGTGAGCAGCAACGGCATGCAGAGCTGCAAAAGCTGGCGATAGAACGGCAGCAACGAGCACACGGGGATCGGCTTTTGCGTGTTCTTGATGCGGTGGAAGAGTCCGGCAAACCGCAACGCCTCGTCCTGGGCCACTTCTTCTTTCTCGACCGCAGCGGCTTCTGCTGCTTGCTTCTGCGCGAGTCGGTCTCCCGCTCTAGCACTGGACGACGAATGCACAGATCCGCCGTGGACGTGCGAGATTCCTCGGACCACCTGTGAAATACTGAATGCGGCTCCCTTGCTCTTTCCATCTTTCTCTGCCGCTGCCGCTGCTGCCGCTGGAGAAGGCTCTCTCGTTCGCGGAGCAACGTAGTCGGACTCGGTGTAGAAACTGTGGTTCCTGCGCGCAGCAGAGTCCGAGTACGCATCGCCCACTCCGGTCAGATCGACAGCCATCTTCGCGTGTGCTCTCGCGGCCGCTTTCCCACTCATCGGTCGGCTCGACGCGATCGCTCGGCTCGAACTACTGCTGCTATTGCTATTTGCTGAGCTGAGGTCGATCTCCTCCACTGCATGCTTCCTCGCTTTCGACTGCGCTCTCGGCGCGGACTGCCATGCACTTGACGCTGACGCTGAAGGCGTTGCCGTCCTGTCTGAATCTCGACTTGTGCGCCAATCCGAGATCGCCGTCGATTTCTTTCTCGTTGTGAACCACCCGGTGGATTTCTCCAATTGTCGGAACTTGCTCGCCATCCGGGAAAAGTCAGTTGACCTCTTTGAAGCGATCTCCGACGACACACTCTTGACGTTCTCAACGGCTCGCAACGTGTTGTCCTCCAGCGCGACACTGCCACGAAGCAGCGTTTCCAGCACAATCATGAGCAGCTCGGCTGCACGTGGCTTCTCGGCGACAGACCCGTTCTCCATACATCGCACCAGTGGGGTGATGAGCCCCGCCGACCGCTTGCTCGCAGCGTTCTTGTCCTTCATCACCTCGGTCCAAAACACCCAGAACGTGACGGCAAAGTCCAGGATCCGCACCAGAACCGACTCGTCCACTTGTTGTTGCGACCCAGTCGCTTTCTTGCCTGGATTGTACAGATTCGTGAGCAGCGAGACGAGGAAGTCGTTGATCAGGATCGGGAGTTTCTGGAGCTTCACGTGGGACGAGTCGGCGCCACCGGAACGATCAGTTGAGGCGGACGCTTCTGAACCTGAGGATGAGTCTTCGAGGGTTTTCTGTAGCGAGGTTCCCAACATCTCAAACGCTTTTGCCCAAACGAAAATGATCTTTTTCAACGTTGGCACTGCGATCACCAAGTGGAAGTCAAACAACCGCTGCGACTGCAAGAACGAGCGCACGCCGCGCAGGAACGCCTCCGTGTTGCGATGCACCGAGATGAGAAACGACTCCAAGACCGACTGTTGCTTTGCTGGCGCGTTCTTCGCGGCGGCTACGTGCGCGAGGAGCCTGAGTGGAGGTTGAGTAACCAAACAAAACCATGTTTCACAATGTTAGTGAAATGTGTGCAAAGGATACCAACTCACACGCCACATCATCATCATACCTTTTGATACTTTGATCCACCGCGCTATTCGGATTCAGTAAACAGAGCGTCGTATGCTGCGCGACAACGGGGAAGCGGAGCGGGTTCGTCAGTCCTTTCACGAACACTTCGTCGCAGATGCGTTCCAGATACGACACGAGGTGCAGTTCGTATTGCTTCAGCACAGCCTTGAAGCTCACGATTTCTTCGCATGGGTTTGCCTGCGCGTCAATGACGTTCAAAATCTCCGAGATCCCACCGAGAGACTCGAAAAGCGCGCCGTGCACAGTCACTGGGATCGTCGCTATCGCTTTCCAAGCGCACAGTTTGCCCAGCAAGAGCGTGACGATCGGCTTCGCCTTGGTCATCTCCTCCATCTTCTTCTGGGTCATGCCTTCGTCGCCTCGAATGAAGCACGTGAACACCACGTCGCGTGCAAGCACCAAATGCTTGCTCAGGATCGTCGAGCACGTGATCGCAGCATGGTCCACCAGCGCTGGCACATTCTCCGGGTTCACAATGATGTGGAAGAGCGAATGCGACCAGAGCTGCTCCAGTTCGATCCCCGACGGGCTCGCATTCAAACCGCACGGCCACCAGAATGCGCTCTCCGAGACCGAGTAGTCGATCAGTTGGGATTCCGGCAGCGCGCCGTCGTCTCGTGGCTGGTCGTTCTTCCCGCTCTCTTTCGCCACAGCCTGAAGTCGCGGCTCGTAGCAGTCGCAGATGATCGTCGAGACTGCTTTCGCCGATGCGATTCTCAAAATCGGGTCTGCGAAGTGCGTCGGACGATGTTTTTCGTCGATCAGGAACAGAAGCAGACGTTCTCGCGACTGGAGGTAAAAGTCCAGCTTGAGGCGATTCGACTGGATGGCACAGCAATAGGATGGCGGTCAGATGAACACGTCACATAGTTGATGGCATGGCAGGCAGTACCATACCTGCTTGCTTGAAATCTGCGGCGGTCGACTTGACGCAAGCAGAGGTGGGAGAAGCTCCACGAGCTGCTTTGTCACAAAGACGCGCCAGGACGGCAGCTGGCAGTGCTGGATCACCATGTCGAGCACAACTTTCGGCGAGTGCACGGTATGATTCCAAAACCGGTGTCCCAGGCATCGCAGCATCACGGAATAGCATTTGCAAATCTGAAACACCAGTTCGACAAGAACCTGGTTAATCTCAACGGGGAACGGACAGTGAACACGCTAACCGGGGCTTGGACGTACCACAAAAGTGATTTGCTGGTTTGTTGTTGCAGGATCCGCGTCGTTGAGGTAGTTGAACACCAGATCCGGGAGGTTATCGAACGACTCGAGCATCACTTCCAAACTCGTTTCGTCCATTTGCTGTACCAGCCACCCACCACAAACAGATCGCACCACATCAGTCGCACATCACTTGATAGGCGAGGCGTTGTTACCATTGCCAACAAACCTGCATGATGGTGTCGAGCGCAGCCCATAGAGTTTGGTTTGTTGGCGTTTTGATGCAGTTGGTGGTTTCCAGAAACTACAGCATTGTCACAAACAGAGTTAGCACGAAAGCCCACCATCAAGCATCGTTGCGACGCAGATGTTGAATGCGTGTCCAACTCACCAGCGGCAGCTCTTCTGTCGAGTGCAAGTCGAGCGAGAGCACAGAAACATTGAACGAGGCGCTTTCGAGAATGTACATCCACTCATCGAGCACTTTGAGGAACGGCTGGTCCTGTCCGCTTTCGCTCGAGAGGTCGATCGCTCCGAATCTCTGGATCAGAGACGTCGCCCACGCTCTAAGTTTGCAAAGACAATCAATCAACCAGAGGTCAGTAGATAAACTCAATCACGGACGGTATCGCAGCATTGAACGCTTGCAGATTGCCTACCTGACGCCTGCATCGGGAGACACCAGCAGTTGGTAGACTCCAGGGCAATAGCGGAGCAGCTCAAAGTTCAGCAGCTCTTTTACATCTGCCGGCGCTGACGAGAGCCACTATCTCGTACACAAACAAGTAAGGTCGAAGGCTGTCATTGAGTGCGTACACATGCTGCTTACGATACGCACAAGACACGTACCTTGGAGATGACGCGGACAATGCGGAAGTCTGAGAAGAGTCGTCGCTGGCTCAGCACTTCGTACATCGCAGTGGACATCGTGGTCGCGATTCTCTCTTTCTCGGCGCGCGACGTCTGTGCCAAGCTCCCCATCAAAGCGCCGCCACTCGGGTCAGCTGTCTTGAGCGTGAAGACGCCGTGGATGCGCTCCGCATCGAGCTGCGACAGCTTGCAGAAGAACGCCTTGATCGATGATTGCGTGAATTCGTACTCGAGCTCAATGCGCACACCTGGCAGCGACGCGTGATAAATATCGACACTAGAGTCACAACACACACGCAGCCATATTATGCACAATCGCGTTAGCCACCACAGCTACACAACAAGAGAGCTTGGGTTCTGATGCTGCAGGTAATACAACAGTCAACGTCAGCCCAAAATCAAGACTTACCATTTGCAGCAGAGCCCCAGTTGGGTCGCCATTTTCTCGTAGAACACGCGCACGCTGTCGGTCGCCGGGTACAACTCCAGGAGGCGCATCATAAACACCATGAGCGACGGGTAGCGGCACCACCAGTGGCCCTCGAACGAGCCCATGAGGAACTGCCCCACGCGCGCGTAGAGCCGCTGCTTCTCGAGCACCGTGTGCGCATCCTGTGTCCGCTCGCTCAGCTGCGCGATCTCGTACTCGAACGCGCGCGCCTGGGTGTCCATGTTTGCGCAGACTCGACCAGACTCACGCACGAGTAGACGCACACAGAGAGACAGGCGCGCAGTCTCTTTTTGTATCTACTGATCTATCGCGCTGGCACGAAGCAGCGATCACTGCAGTCGCGTAGCTGCTGCGTGATGAAGGTGGTAGTGGCTATTCTCACTTGCACCACAAGAAAAAACCTGTGCAAAATCTCCACTTTTGGCGCGAAATCGGAATTGGCATTCTTGATTGGTGGGAAAAAGTCAGTTTTAGCCAATGGGTCGCATTATTGTTGGAGAAAGGTTTTGGCCAATCCGTGAAAGATCGAAAGTCTGTTATGTGAAATTGAAGAGTGACACAACCGGGGTCTTGCCGCGACACACTCGCTGTGATGTGAGTTTGCTCATTGATGAGCACTTCGTCTTTCGTGCCTCGTGCTAGAATGGCACTCGATATCACCTGCGCAACACTGTTGCTGTTTGTAACTGAAGAGTGCATCAGCGTATTGCGCCAGGTCCGCTGGTGTCAAAGCAGCTTTGATTCCACTGGATGCAGTTGCCAGTTCCGGGTACTGCTCCAAAAGTATCCGTCCAGCCCAAACCCCCACTTTGTCTCTCTCATTTACCAACTTGCGTCATCAGGTGCGCGTCACAGCAAGCAGCAAGCAATAAGCGTTGATACTGACCCACAATGGCACGCAAAGCGGTGGCGTTCGCGCTGCTGACGTGTCCTCCACTGGCGGTCGCGGCGCTGGGCTACTTCGTGTGCGGCACGAGCGCGCCGGTGGCGCTGACGCTCGGCTTCCTGTCGTCGTTCATGTTCTGCGATGCGTGGTACTTTTTGCGCATGGCGCACAATGCGACCGCGCTTTGGCTCAACGAGCAGGCGCTCGTCCGCAGGTGGCTCTCCAAGCAGCAAGAGCGGCGTCCTCTCTTTGCCGTGAGCAAAGTGAAGGGCCGCATCTACCTGAACGACATTGACCGCAACGGCCACTGCAACAACGCGCGGTTCCTGCGCGAGTGCGGCTTTGGACGGCGCGATCTGTGGCAGGTGAGTTGAAGGGAGCCAGGGAGAGCTTGATGAGGACTGGTTGGTTGGTGGCGCATGGTTGTATTTCTGATGTCCTAACGCCACGTCTCTGATCGCTTCTTGTCTTTGGCGCTTGACTGCTGCGTGGTACAATAGCATAATGGCGTGTGGGAGGTCATCAGTGCGAGCGGCGGGAACCTCGTTGTCGGGTCGCAGACCGTTCGCTACCGCCGCGAGCTGTCGTTCGGGGAGCCGTACACGCTCGAGACCTGCGTGCTCTGCTGGGACGACCGGGCGTTCTACGTGGAGCATCGCTTTGTGACGCAATCGCCACAAAGTGGCGGCGGGAAGTTCATCAACGCCATCATTATCGTCAAGAACACCGTGGTGGGCAAGCTGGGGCCGGAGAAGATCGTCGCGAAGCTGCCAGGTCTCAGCGAGGAGCGCAAGAGCCCTGAGATCCCAAGGGACATCGCCGCGTGGATCGAGAGCAACGACATCTCGAGCAAGCTGCTGCGAGTCGAGAGCAGCAAGAAGTGAGCCATACGGCCACAGAAGGTGAGAAGCCCATCGAGGTGATGTCCACATTCATATTTTCAATGCGCTGCTGTATTGTTTTGCTGTTGTTTATGAAGACGAACCAAGTTTCTAATAAATATCGCTTGTGAAGGTTTCCACGACGTCCGAGCCTTTTGGGGTTCTCTACAAACTGCTCGTCTGTCTGTCCATCGGAATGCGCTGGATTTTGATATGGCACAGTTGCTGGTAATTGATACACCATCCGTTTCTTTGTCGCTTTTGAGTCTGTCACATTCGTCTGTCTGTCGGTCGATCGGTCTTCATCCATCAAGTCGCGCGCGATACAGAAAGGAGCGAAGAGAGGCGCGCGCTGTGGGTATTTATTCGTCGTCTTCTTCTTCTTCGTGGTCGCTCTCCGTGATGGAGCCGAGACCCATGTCCGCGTGCTTGGTCGACGGCGAGCTGGCAAGCGACGCCGCGACGTTCATGTACGAGCGGCGCGGGAACGAGAGCTCCTACAGAATTGATCACAAGAACATGCGTGTGAGTGAAAAGCCGCACCGTCGATCAGTTCGCAAGATGAGCTGCCCATGACATACCTCGAGGATCATCTGCGCCATCTCGTCGTCGTCGTCGAGCGACACGAAGCAGCTGAGCTGGCGGTGCAGGTCGAAGGTCATGTTCGTTGGGCTGTCCATTGTGAGAGGGTGCGGAGCGAGAGTGAGAGTGAGATGATGGAAGATCGAGTGAGTGACTCTGTTGTTTCTGCTGGACGGCAACTTGACGAATGAGCTTACGGTAGCGACTCAAGCGAAGCGGAAACGACCCTCTTGCGCCAGACAGAGCCAGGAACACTATCCTTCTCGTGAGCAGCTTCGCTGCATAAGCACAATCCATAATCCTGACTGTCTAGCAGTGAGCGAGTGATATGAGAAGTACTCAGTCCGATTTCTGTTCGGCAGAACCTCGTGGCGAGCATTTTCAGCCAATCGCTGCGCGCGCTTCGTCTGCACGGCGTCGCTTCTTCAAGCTCGTACTGTTCCCTCGCATGACATCATTCTCGAAAGACTCACCAAAAGACTGAGCGTCATGCGATGACGCTGCACACGTATGTCCTTTCGGAGGTTTATCGCCAGCTCGCTTTGCGACACCTCATTTCGAGAAGTGGGTTGAGGATCGACTGCAAAATGGCGAATTGCGGTGGACTTTTGCAACCAATGTGTGCAAAGCTGACGAGATCCTTCATGTGAAAGACTGCTTTTGGTGCTTTTGGTGCTAAACGAGTCGTGCTTTGGTATCCAGAAGCGGACATTGACTGGTTGAGAAGCGGACAGCAAAGGGTCGGATGTCCTCTGACAATTTATGTTTGGTGGGGTGGTCCACGCCACATCAGTCTTCCAGCTGAACAAACTGGTTGCAGTGTGTGCACCTGTGGTGCTTGGTGTCCTCGTTAAACACTCTGGTGGTTTGGTTTGATTCGGTCACTGCTTCGAGTCAACTGGAAAGAGACACCGAGAGAGGTTTCGCAGCTGAAGCTTCTCTGCCTTTGCGACACACAATCGCTGCAGCTGAGCGCTGGGGTAACGAAGAGCTCGCGAGCTGACACTGACAGCTCAATCAGCATTGGACTCACTCCGCCAGAGACTTTCAAAAGCTACTTGCGTTCTGCTTGATTTGTTCGCCAAAATCGCCCACATTGAGGCTCCTCCTCCTTCTGACGATGATGCAATGACGTCATTCGTTCTCGGCTGCTGCTGGCGTCTGCAGCAACTTTATGAGCTTTTTTTGACAGAGAAGAAAGTGGACCCCTCTCCATCCTGCTTTCCTCTTGCCACGAAGCTGCTGCCGTGAACCAGTCGTTCCAGTTCGCCCTTTCCGCAAGGAAACGAGCAATAAAAGCTTCATCTTTCCAGTTCTGCTTCCCTTGAAATTGGCCGCCAGCTTTTGCTCCTCGTTCGCGAACAGTCTGCCTCTGTGGCTCATGCATTCTTGTTGGTTTTGGTTGATCACAGCTGCTGTCGCATAGCGTTTTCATTTTGGTGCGCATTGCGCAAGAAGGAGTCTTTCCTCTGCTTTTCACATTGGTCATTGCACGCTTGATGCGATCCATGCAGCAGGAGTCCACGAATGGATTGCTTGAAGTTTGGCGTGAATGGTCCGATCCTGATCTTTGGCCACCCCAGAAAAGTTCCATTTTCCCATCCAAGCTGCGTCGTGCCGTTTCATATCTGCGATGACGCGTTCTCTGCATCATCGACGTCGACGGCGTCAGATCTGATCCGATCAGTCAGCCATCCTACCGTTTTCTCTTGAATAGTGGTATCCTCCTCTTCTCACCTACTGTTTTCCGCCTTTATAGTGGTCCCTACAACCCTTTACTGTCAGTTTCTCTATACTAGTCCTTTGCACTGTATTTTGGTTTAGGGACGTGTCGAGTGCGTTCGGGACAGCTCTGATTGGCGCAAGCAAGAAGCAGCTAGCAAGAAGCAGCTAGCAAGAAGCAGTCATGGCATCAGCGAGCATGGCGAAGAAGCGCAGCGCGCCTGTGGTGACATCGCGCGACGTGCCGCTCGAGGAGCGTCTGCGTCAGAAGAAGAACGGCTTCGCGGTCTTCCCGACCAGCTACGACGCGCAGGACAATCGTGACGATGATGAGGACGACGAGGATACCAGCGACAACGACCTAGTCAACAGTGAGGATGAGAAGCCGTCCAAGCCAATGAAGGGCAAGCCGAGCAAGTACGGACCAGGCGCGAGCGTGGCGGAGGAGGAAGCGACGAAGAAGAAGCGCAGCAGCAAGAACCACCCGCTCGAGATCTCGTCGAGACGCCAGGTGACGCGCTTCAAAAGCGTCGTTGAAGTCAAGAAGAAGCGTCTGGTAGACCCGCGGTTCGACTCCATGTCCGGACGACTGAACGAGGATCTGTTCTCCAAGTCGTATGCGTTCTTGGAAGACTACAAGGTGCGTTTTGTTTCCTTGTAAGTTCTCTGTGTGAATGGTATGCTGCTGAGGACTGACTCGCATGGATGCTTTTCTTGTTGAAACCACAGCAATCCGAGCTGCAGGAGCTGAAGAAGCAGCTGAGGAGCGCAAAGAGCAAGACGCGAAAAGAAGAGCTGAAGGTCGGTTGTGGCTCGGGATCTGTTCTTCCGCTACTGTCGTTTGTGCTGTGTTCTAAATGTCGTTCACTCATGTTGTTGTCGCATTCTATTTTGCAGCACGAGATCAACTTGCGATCGCAAGAGCTGTCAGAGAACAAGAAGAAGGAGAAGATCAAGTCCGCATTGTCGAAGCGCAAGCGCGACGAGCGTGAAGCTGTCGAGAGCGGCAAGAACCCGTTCTACCTCAAGGTTTGTGTGTCTGCTTTTTTCTTGTTATTGTGCCTCGCTCTCCCCCATGGATCTTCGCTAACTCTTATACTTTCATCCCCGCAGCGCAAAGACAAGAAGAAGCTCGAGCTGCAGACCAAGTTCCAGGACCTCAAGGAGAGCGGCAAACTGTCCAATTTCATGGCGAAGAAGCGGAAGAAAAACGCCAGCAAGGACCACCGTTGGCTGCCAACGCAGCGAAAGACGTGAGCATAGTGATGTGGCGTGGTGTGACTCTCCTCACCGTTCTCTACTCCAATGTGGTTGGTACCTTGTACGTGCTGCTCGCTGCATCGAGAGTCCCTTTCGCCGCTTTGTGGTCTCTTTTCTTTGTATACTTATTGCCAACAGAATAGACATCCTTTTAGACTTGATGGACTTATCCGCAGGGTCCTGCTGCTCCAGGTGAGCTAACCATTGCTCCCAGCCACCTCACGATACAGGTTCACAACGCTCACGCCCGCTCGTTCGCCGCAAAAGCCAAAACTATTGCTCATCTCTGCCATGACGCCGTCGTTCTCAGTTCATGGACTCGGCGAACATCGAGCGCATCATCACACTCATCCTCGACTGCTTGAGGTGCCCCAGTGAGTCAACGACTTCGTGTCCACCCACAAGCAAAGTACCTGGACGCAAGACAGAACAACAGCAACAGCAACAACAGCGGGTGGTGCCGCCAGTGCGCCGACGCCAGATCTCGTGTTTTGCAGCGGCGGCGCTGTACACGCTTGCGCGGTCGTCCACGCAGCGAGGGGATACAAATAACCTCATCTGCTCGCCCGACATTGAGGCGACGCTGATCTCGGTCTGCGAGCGAACAACTGCAGCGATCGCTGGCGAAAGTGACTCGCAATCGTGCGCAGCATTCTGCGGCACGACCCAGGCTTTCTGCGCTGCTACGCTCTATCACCTCTGCGCCTCTGGCCACGTGAGGGCTAACCCACGTAGCGATCGCTGCGACCTCGCACTGTGTCAAGCAGACGTATCGCGATCAGAAGTGGATGCTCTTTGTTCTGAAGACGACACTGTCCTCAGCGTCCATGATCCCGCAGCTCGAAAAGAAGCAAATGAAAACGATCGGACAGCCGAGGCTTTCATTCCAGGACATCAACACTGCGACGACAGCGAGCAGCACCGAAAAGTTCGCCTCAACTCGCTCGTTGATATCAAAGTCAGCAGGCTCTGCGGTTTTGGGAGGTCCAACTGATGCGGATGCAAGTGCTGGTGTCACTCCAGAGAGCGCTGTGAAGCCAAGAGGGGCTGCCTCATGCCAGTGAACATGGACAAGTACATGATTCGCCACGACGAGTGCACAGGTAGCATCGCGATGGCTCCACTGCTGTTTGGTTTAGGTGATGCCGCTTGGGAAGGCGAAAGTAGCGCTTTTAGCGTGCAGAGCGCTCGTCTCGCAGTGCTGAACACGACGACCAACCCGATCTCGCACCGCGACTCGTCCGACTGGGAAGCGATCATGCATTCGCGCAAGTTTGATCGCCACATGCGCAGCACACGCCGCAACCACCGCAGGAACCCAAACAGCATACCCGTGCTGTCGATGCTCAGCTAATAGACAGAGCCGTCATATAGGACAGGACTCCTCAATGCATGCAGCGATGCGGCAATGAGCTGTTGGGAAAGTCGGATGCGATCCCATCCATCCATTCGAAAACAATGTAGCCATATCCATCCAGGAGTGATGGTGTGATTGGTTCTCTATTTCGCTTTTATTACAGGAACGATCACATTTTCTTCCTCAAATCCATTTTCCAGACATCACTTTTCTCCACCTGCAACTTTGGCAAAAATAATCACAGATGTAGACGGACAGTGCTGAGACTTCACCTAATATATACCAAAACACTCCTTCTCTTTTCAGTAAGCTACCAAAATAGCCCCAGAAGGTCGAGTCGGACATCGATTCTGTTGTTCATCATCATCAGCTTTGAAAGAAGAACGGAAGACGAGCGAGCTCCAAGAGCTCCAGCGGATCGTATCTATTAGTCTCAGCAGCTAGCTCCCAGTCGTCCCCACAGCAGCAATAACAAGATGCACCAGCACCCGCCGCCGGAGAGCGAGGTGGTGTTCCCGCGCTCCAAAGCCGTGATCCTGATCGGGGGTCCGAACCAGCAGGGCAACCACTTCCGCCCGCTCAGCTTGGATCTTCCAAAGCCGCTCTTCCTCATCGCCGGCCGCGAGATGCTCTACTTCCACGTCGAGGCGTGCGCGCGCGTGCCCAACTTGATCGAGATCCTGATGATCGGCTCCTACGACGAAGGGCTCTTCACGCGCTTCTTTGACGCGATGGCGAAGCGCTTCAACGTGCAGATCCGGTACCTGCGCGAGACCAAGGCGCTCGGCACGGCCGGCGGCATCCGGTACTTTAAGGACGAGATCTTGCAGGGCAACCCGGCGAGTCTCTTTGTGCTGCACTGCGACATCTGCTGCTCGTTCCCGCTGAACGAGATGATGCACTTCCACCTGCGCCACCCGGGACAGTGCACGGTGCTCGGCAAGCGCGTGTTCCACGACGAAGCGCTCAAGTACGGCTGTCTCGTGCAGGACCCGGTGACAAAGGAGATCCTGCACTGGGCCGAGAAGCCCGAGACGTTTGTGAGCGACATCATCAACTGCGGCATCTACCTGTTCGACGTCTCGCTCATTGAAGTGCTCATCAACGTGGGCAACGAGATCAGCCGCCAGCGTCTGCGCAGCGAGTCCCGCGCCGAGGCGAACATCGAGTACGACCTCAAGAAGCTCTTTCCCGAGTTCAACAACCTCAACAACTTGCGCTTGGAGCAGGACGTGCTGCTCCCACAGGCCGGTCAAGGATCCATTTTCCTGTACGAGACAGGGGACTTCTGGTGCCAGATCAAGACCCCAGGCATGGCGATCACGTGCTCCGAGCTCTACATGCAGCGCTTCCGGTACACGAACCCAAGTGCGCTGAGCTCCACGGGTGGGAAGCTGTCGCCCCAGATTGAAGGCAACGTGGTCGTCGACCCGACGGCGCAAGTGCACCCGACAGCCAAGCTCGGTCCAAACGTGAGCATCGCCGCTGGGGTCACGATCGGACCAGGCGTGCGTGTGGCGCACTCGATCATCCTCGAAGGCGTGACGATCAAGGACCACGCATGCGTGATGTTTGCTGTGATCGGCTGGAACTCGATCGTCGGCCAGTGGGCTCGCGTGGAGGGTCAGCCGCCGAACGCGTCGCAGATCCGAGTCAACTCGGCCGAGACAGCGCTCGTGCGGGACGTGACGATCTTTGGCGTGTCGGTCGTCGCGAACCCGGAGATCATCATCCGCAACTGCGTCGTGCTCCCTCACAAGACGCTGACACAGAGCTACCACGACGAGATCCTCTTGTAGTGTTTGATGAAGCGTTTCCAGAATTGTCCACCACCACCACATCCCAGGGTTTGTATAACTGGAGTGAAGAACAACAAGCACTCGGCAATTAACTCAGCAGCACATGGTCAAAGCAGCACGCGCGTGGGATGGTTTTGTGTGAATGTAGTGCAGCACAAACAACATATCAGAAGAAGAATCTCAAGCACCTGAACTGAACAAATCAGCAACACTGTGTTTTATCTTTGAAATGGGTTTCTCAGCCTCTTTTGACTCGATGCAGCGTCACCAATCTCCTCCCAGTTGCTCGCAGTAAACAGCACTTGCCGGTCTTGCGATCTCGCTTCCTGGCTGACGTGTGCGCATTCTGCGAGGCTCTCTTTGCTTGTGATTGGCGCCATTGTGACTCCGAATCGATCGGCCAGCTTGACAAACGACGAGTCTGCGCCAGTGGTGAGCGAGATGCCGACGTCCGCTTCGACCATCGCCAGCAGATCGTTGGCGCTGTCGCCAACAAACACGACCAACGGCGGTTCACTCGGCTGTTGCTGGTGCTGCTGGTCGTCGTGTGCTGACGTGAGCGCCTCGTCCTCGTCCATTCGGATTCGCTGGACCCACTGCGCTTTGTCACTTGGCGACTGCACTCGCATCTGGATCGCCCCTGTGGTGATCCCATCTGCATCCATCTCTAAGTCTATAGCGAGCGAGCGAGAGAGTCACACACACCAGTCAGCGACAATGCACTTTTGAAGTGTATCATCTCATACTCCTGCAAATCCTACCGTTGGCGATGATCTTGATCTTTGGCCGACTGTGGTCACAGTTCAGCGCTGCGTCGAGCATGGCGGTGCTCCAGTTCGACGAGATCACGTACGCCGCATCCGCAGACTCCAACACGTCCACGCACCTGTCCATCAGCTCAATCTGCTTCACATTGTCAATCAGGTCTTGCCTGTAGACGCCCTTCAGCGCCTTCAGGCCAACGACGCGCCGGATCGACTGCAAGTCGACAGCTCCGTAGCCGTCGAGAAACTCTTCAAGTCCGGCCGCATCGAAGCGTGGATCGCTGTCGTCGCTGTCTCCATGATGAGCTCCAACGGAAGCATGAGCTGGCTGCTCCGCTGCAGTGTTAAGCGCCACATAGAGACTTGTGACGCCATCTCGGGGCTGTGTTCTCTTGCGTTGATAGTTTGTGACGAAGTCGCTCATTTCGGAAGCGTACTGCTTCACCAAGTGTGCCACTTGCGCGTCGTGCTGCTCCTTCGCTTGCGCCGACTTCTGTCTCGCTGCAGCCGACTGGAAGAGCAGCGCGATCGTGTCTTTCGCCGTCAGCGTCTGGTCGAAGTCCGCACAGAGCACGACGCGGCGCGGTTGCAGCCGCGTTTGCTGCGCAGTCGCGACCTTCGTCATCACGCGCTTCCAAGGCATGTGTCGATCGACACTGGTGCTTGTTGTGTTGCTTGAGCTCCTCAATCTGGAAGCGTAACCCAGTGATCCATGAGCGTAACCATCTGCCAGTGACACTCCTCTATTCAGATCACCACGGTAGTGTACCACTTCACTCCATTTCGCCTCAGCTGAACAAATCAATCCGTGCACTGTTTGTCAAACGAGTGCGGCAGCGCGATGGCGAGCAAGAATGAGACCCCGAGCCAGATGAAGCAGCGCCACAAGCTCGAGCTGCGCGTATGGATTGCCACCACTCTGTAGTTGGTCGCACTCTCTTTGCCCTTTGTGTCGCTACGATGCTAACTGTCTTTCTGTCTCTGTCCTGTGAACCCAGAACCTGCAAAATGACATCAAGGCGTTCCAGAAGAAAGCCAAGAAGGACAAGCTGAGCAAGAAGGACACGGACGCGCAGGTGCAGCGCATGGAGAGCGACTTGAAGACGCGCCACGAAGGAGAGCTCGCGAGCCTCGAGGTCAGTCCACTCGTTGCGCTTTCTGTGCTTTGTAATTGCTTTGCGTGGTCGTGGGGTGTTGACTGAAGGTTTGTTTCTCTCTGCATCTGTCTGTCATTGTGATCCCGATGACTCTTGATCGGATACGCAGCCGGACGAGCCTGAAGAGATCGAGATCCAAGCAGGAGCAGTCGCTACACCTGAACCAGAGCCTGCTGCTGTTGCAAAGCCCCAGGGTCCGACCAAAGCCCAGCGACGACGAGTATGTTGCCTGTTGGCTGGACGTCCACACGCACACAGGGCTCTCTTGCGCTTGCGATCGGTTCTATGGGTGCTGACTGGGATAACTCTACTTTCTATAGGAGAAACTGAAGAAGCAAGAGCAGGAGCGGCGCGAGCGCATCGAGGAGGAGAACAAGCACACGGTGAGCGAGCGCCAGATCGAGGCGGACATCATCCTGAGCAAGCTCAAGCCCCACCAGCTGGTGATCAAGGACATCCCGTCGGACGGCCACTGCATGTATCATGCTGTCGCCGACCAGATGAAGCAGCAGAGCATGCCTTACAGCAGCGACGTACGTATTGGACTCGCTACGACGACGGTGGGGATGAATGGAGGAAGCGAACTAAACATCCTGACTCGGTCATCTTCCTCTCATCAGGAGCCCGCGTTCAAGTACCTGCGACGCATCACGGGCAACTACATGCGCGCGCGTCCAGAGGACTACCTGCCGTTCTTGGCTCTCGATGAAGACTCGGG
Source organism: Globisporangium recalcitrans (assembly GCA_023333815.1). Taxonomy (NCBI): domain Eukaryota; phylum Oomycota; class Peronosporomycetes; order Pythiales; family Pythiaceae; genus Globisporangium; species Globisporangium recalcitrans. The sequence goes on from JAASFO010000113.1 coordinate 37,344, forward strand.
CAAATCCAGTCAAGGTAGGTTATTTTTATGATGGGCTCATGACATCTCTCTCTCTGTTGTAGCTCCTGATCCAAAGCTCTCTCTCTCTCTCTGGCTATTTGGTGTCTTAGAACTCTTCGAGGAGTACTGCGATCGGGTGATCCACACGTCCGACTGGGGAGGGCAGCTGGAGCTGCGCGCGCTCGCGTGCGCGCTCGAGACGCCGATTCACGTGTTCTCGGCCGAGTCGGACGTGATCTCCATGGGCGACGAGTTCGCGGACGCGACCGAGCGCAAGCCGCTGCAGCTCACGTACCACCTGCACTACTACACGCTGGGCGAGCACTTCAACTCGGTCGCGTCTGCCGTCTAGAGTTTGGCTTTGCTTTGTTGATAAAGGCAATCTGTTCGGACTGCACCTGCTTCAGCACCATTTCCCATGCGGTTCATTTACAAAGTGAAGAACGAAAAATACGTTCATGCGGTTGTCTTCCGGCAGTTAAATAAGGGTTCTTCGTTGCTTAGTTTAGTGGTGATGCTGCTGCTTGCTCTCTGGTTAATTAACTATCTCACACAGTCATTTGCAGCGCCTGGAGCGCGTCCCGGCAGTGCGCGGCGAGCTGCGCGTCGCGGTGGTTCGCGAGTGCGAACAGCTGCGTGTAACCCTCGCAGTCCATGATCTGCTGCGCGCAGACCTTGCCAAACGCGCAGAGCGCGCGCGCGCACTCGCGCAGCAGCTCGAGCGAGAACCGCGTGTCGCTCGGGGTCTTGGCGAGCAGCTCCACCACGATCTTGGCGGCGCGCGTCACGTGCGCGACCGTGTCGTCTGCGACCTGCTGGTTCGCGAACGACCCGATGGCGTTCGAGATGTTGGCGAGCGCGCCGACCGCACAGCGCACCATGTCCTGGTCGTCCGACTCGGCTGCCACCACCAGTCTCCCCACGAGATCGTGCTTGGCCACCAGGTATGAGCTCTGCGCATCCTCGGTGAGCACGGCGAGCCCCGAGCAGCCCTCGCGCTGCGCGTCAACGTACTTGGACGTGAGCATGATCTTCATCGCCTCGACGCCGGACGACGGCGTCTCATTCGAGATCGTGCGCCAGATCTGCGCGCTCAGGCTGTCGCGTCGCACCGCGCCAACCTTCTTCTGCCCGCCGCTTTGCGAGCACGCCGACGCGCTTGGGTCCACAGCGTCGATCAGCTTGTGATACAAAATATTATACAGACCGTCCCAGAGCAGCAGGCTCCCACTGCGGCGCTGGAACTCGACGAGCAGCGCGTTCTGGTGCGTGTACACGCGCACGATGAACTCCACGTGCGAGTAGTGCACGTGCTTGACGCACTTGAACTTGCACTTGTACGCGTGCACCGAGTACTCGACGTCGCAGTCGTTCAGCAGCGTCGTCATTTCGCTCAGCACCGAGCCCGCCGACACCTGCGGCTTGCAGTAGAAATGGTACGGGTCCACGGGGTACGGCGGTCGCGGCAGTGCCGGCGCGACCACGACGGATCCGAAGCCAAGCGAGCCATCCATGCTGTCGTCCGAGTCCATCGACCCGGACCGGAACGCGCTCACGTCCGCACTGAGCTGGTGCAGCGAGGGGCGACCGGGGTTGCTCATGTTGCTGCTGCTGCTACTGAGACTGCTGAGGCTGCTCGTGCTGCTGCTGCTGTTGTCGCTGACGCTGCGTCCTCTCCGTCGGATCCGCCACTCGCCATACGCGCCGGCCGGGTTGCTGCTTGAGCTCACAACCTTACTGTTCGCGTGGCAGCTCCGGAACTGTGGGATCGCCATGGCGGCAGCCGCCATGACACTCGTCATGCTTTCCCGCCGCTGCTGCTGTTCTTCCCCCATTTCGTCATCATCCTCGTCCTCTTCTGCCGGCTGGGACGGGGATGGAGGGGACCGCACCATCGGCGGCTTGTCGAGTGCGTTGAGGCTCCCGCTGCGCACGCGATGGAGCAGCGGTCGACCGGCGCCGACCGCGCAGCTGCTGCTGCTGCTGCTGCTTCCGTTGGTCGATGGCATGGGGAGCGGATGACGCCCCGAAGGCGAAGACTGTTCGTGCCA
>JAASFO010000114.1:0-38987 GCA_023333815.1 Globisporangium recalcitrans
AGCTCCAACACCAAGAAGTCGTGCGAGTTGCTCGACTGGTTGCGGCTCGGGTGGGCTGTCTGCTTGACGACCTTGATCTGCTCGCCGTCGTTCGCGCCGCTCAGGTAGTGCGTGCCAGCGGAGACGTATCTGATGCTTCCTAGGTTGAAGCAAAGAGCTCAGGATCTCAGTCCAGTAGTATCAGATTTTGACAACCAAAACATCTGAGTCCCCTGCATACTCAGATTTGTGAATGCGCTCTTTCGGCTCAGAATCACTGTGTGAAAAGCTCCATACTTTGCTCAAGACTAAAAGCCTCACTCGCTTTCAAATCGAATCATCAAAAGCGCAATTGGTGACTGACCAACTGAACGATCGATTGTCGACCATGGTGATGACGACGAAAGCCACGCAGCCGCTGCTCCGCGCTCTGCGCCTCTGCGCGCGCTCCACCGCAGGTACACACTTGCGCTCTCTCACTCTCTCCGCCCTACTGGCAGCCACTATCGCAGCGTCCCCATGGTCTAAAGCAGTCTCCGTGTCTCGCCAACAACACCAACAGGAGCCACTCGCTCGCAGCAACGCGCGTTCGTGAGCGCCGCGGCGGCGCTGCAGCACGGTCTCAAGCTGAGCAAGAGCAACTCGTCGCTCCTCGCTGCGAGAGCGCTGCCTGTGTGTGGCGCGTTCGGCTCTGCGTCCTTCTACTCGAGCGACGCGACCTCCGCTGGCGTGACGAGCATCGCGATCGGCGACCGCGTGTACCTGCAGATGCACGGCAAGCTCTCGAACGGCGAGAAGTTTGGCCAGACCGAGCAGGACCGTCCGCTTTCGTTCATCGTCGGGAGTGGGGACGTGATCGTCGGCATTGACGAAGCGGTGGTCGGACTGCAGAAGGGCGTGAAGAAGAGCGTGGAGATCGAACCTGCGAAGGCATTCGGCGTCGAGAAGGAGATCCACACGGTGCCGCGCTCCCAGCTCAACCTGAGCCCTGAGGACGAGAAGCAGCTCGCTGTGGGCATCGGTCTCCAGTTGCAGAATGGCGAGCAGGCGCGCATCGTCAAGGTCACGGACGAGTCGATCGACATTGACCTGGCGCACCCGTACGCCGGCGAGACGCTCTTCCTCGAGATCGAGATCGTCGACCACATCGCGCGCGCGCAGCTGAGCTCCGAGGAGCGCATCGTGCTCCCGGAGGAGCTCTCGCCGGGCGACAACGCGACGTTCCCGCGCCGCGGCGACACGCTCGTGATGCACTACGTGGGCAAGCTCGCGTCGAACGGCACCGTGTTCGACTCGTCGCGCGACCGCGGCCAGCCGTTCCAGTTCCAGATCGGCGTCGGGCAGGTGATTAAGGGCTGGGACGAAGGCGTGATGTGCATGAGCAAGGGACAGAAGGCGATTCTGAACATCCCGTCCGCGAAGGGCTACGGCCGCGCTGGTGCTGGTGGCGTCATCCCACCAGATGCCGACCTCATCTTTGAGGTCGAGCTGCTGGACATTCTCAAGCAGTAAGCAAAGCAAAGTCAATAGGAACCCTGCACCAAATAGGCAACGAGTCCACGCATCCAGTCCAAGCCAAAGAGAGCAAATGAATGCAGTACGTAGCGTCGTGTTCTATTGTGTGTGTGTCAATGACCTCGCCTCCTGCATCGTTCGTTACACGACACCTTCGTGGTCCTCTTCCTGGAGATACGTCTCCAGGTCGGCGTATTTTGCGACGGCGCCGATCACGACGATCGCCGGCGAGTAGCTCTTGTCGCTCGCCTTCTGCGCGATGTCGGCGAGCGTGCCCAGCAGCGTCACCTGATCCGGGTTCGTGCCCGAGTGCACGAGCGCCACGGGCGTGTCCTCTGCGCGGCCGCACTCGACGAGCTTGGTGCAGATCGTGGCCAGCGTGCGCGTGGCCATGAGCATCACGACGGTGTCCACCTGGGCGAGCAGCGCAAAGTCTATCTCGGCCGGTTTGTGACCCGAGATCACGAGGAAGCTCTTGCTCAAGTGCTTGTGCGTGATCGGGATGTTCACGACTGACGGCGCCGCGAGCGCGGACGAGATGCCCGGCACGACCTCGAACGGACAGTTGGCCTGGCAGAGCGCGCGGATCTCCGAGTGCACGCGGCCAAAGACCATCGGGTCCCCTCCTTTGACGCGCACGACGATGTGGCCGTCCTGGCACTTTTGCACCAGCACGGCGTCGATGTCGGTCTGTTTGGCCGAGTCCTTCTTGCCGCCGCGCTTGCCCACGTACACGACCTCGCAGTCCTTTGAGATCATCCGGTAGAGCGCGTCGCTCACGAGGTCGTCCACGACCGCGACTGTCGCGACCGAGAGCAAATGGCGCGCCTTGAGCGTCAGCAGCTGCACGTCCCCGGGACCCGCGCCGACCAGGTACACTTTGCCACCCTGGGTCTGTGCGCGTGCGTCGCGGAGCGCATGGCGTGGCGCCAGGAAGCGCGTGAAGGCGGCGCTCAGCAGCACGCCCGCGAGCGCGCCGATCGCCACGTCTCGAGAGGATACGCTCACCATCTCCAGGATTGTATTGTGTGTTGTGCTGCTTTGAGTGTCAGATCGATATCGGAAAAATGCCTTTATTGTGGCGGGTACGGTACTGGTCGATGCTGCTACTGTGGCGACTCGATAGAGTACGGTTATGCAGCAGCAAAAGTAGGGTCTGAGATGCATTGCGATCACATCACACTTGCTATTATTTGCGTGACGTGGACGAAGAAGTGCGATGTGGTCCAAGTTCACCGAGTACGCGGAGGGCATCGTCGAGATCGTGGCGCAGGCTGACGCCGCGGCGGCTGCCTCGAGTGCCGATGCGTCGCCCCCGTCCTCCTCTGCTGCTGGTGCTGCTGGCGGCGGCGGCGAGCCCCAGCAGATCTCGGGCGAAGAGATCTGGTCGCGCTTCACGTCGATCGTCGCGCCGCCCGCTGCTGCGATAGCGGCGGCCGCGACTGCACCGCTGTCGCAGAGGAGAGAGAGCGCTCCGAGAGCCGCAGCGGAAGACGCTCCGCGGTCGGCGCCGCCCTCGCTCGACCAGCTGCGCAAGGCGCAAGTCGAGACCCAGAAGCAAGTGGTCGAGGCGGCTGTGGGGACTGAGCAGCAGCAGTGGAGTTCGAATACGACGACCAAGACGATCGACGAGGACGAGCAGGAGCAGTACATCTGCGAGCTGGAGCGCGCGCTGCTGCAGCGCAAGAAGCAGAACGAAGTGCTCGAGAAGCAGGTGTGGTTGTGTGTGTGTGTATCTGTTGTGTTGTTCAGGAGTTGGTTCCATCATACTAATGTTGTGGGTTTATGGTTGGTGTTGTATGGTAGGTGTATGAGCTCGAGTACCGCCACAAGCAGGAAATGCAGCAAGAGCGCGCTCGTTTCGCGCAGCAACTGCAGGAAAAAGTACGAGCATGACTGGGCTGCTGCTGTTGTTTGTTGTATTGGCTCTGTAGTGTGTATATGGCTATCTCTCTCACTCTATAGACACTGAACTGGCACTGTTCTTCAATGTGGTTGTGTTGGATGTTGCGGTTGCAGGAAAAAGTCATAGCAGAGCAGACGCTTGAGATCGAGAACCTCCGCCTCAAGCAGCGACAACAGCACATCGAGTCAGTTGGGTTATCTGAGACCACACGAGATGTATCTACCAATGATGACGACAATGCGGCGCTTGCGGAGAAAGTAGAGTTTCTGGAGCAAAAGCTGCGGGAACTGAATTCCCGTCTGGGTACGCTACAAGGGAAATACAACCACAACCATGTGGAGAATGAGCTTGGAACCAAAGTCACCGCGCCAGAAAGCAGCAGCAGCTCAGTATCTGATGCAGTGTCAGTCGTGACGCAAGTCAGTACTGCTAGTGCTGAAAAGCTGTCGGAGATTTCGCGATCGCTGTCGACTGCTTTGGGCTCTGCTGACACTGCGAACTTCTCGCAGACACGAGAAGACTTGGTCGCGCAGGTATGTTTGTGCGTATCACTCGCATCTGAGCGTCATGTGAATATCTTGGGCAAATCTAATGGTTCTGTGTACCTTCAGATTCTGAGTTTGTCCAAGAGAGTGAACGCGCATGTTGAGAGCAAGACCGAGCGAGTTTCTGCCCTCGAGCGCGCGATCGGCTCCTTTTTGACTCTGCATGGAGACCCACTGGCTGCTGAGTCCGCAACAGAATGTGACACTAGTACAGCTGAGATGGTGGCAGCGCTACAGTCCAAGCTCGGCGCCATCACTCGGAAACTCTCGAAAAGCGCGGCAGATGGCACTGAAGTCGGTCGTTTGCAAGCGAAACTCCATGCGCTGGAGGACAAAGAGGAAGAGCAGCTGAAGAAGATTTTGCACCTGCAGGCGCAAGTGAGCAGCATGCAGGCAAACATGCAAAAGACCGACAAGTCGCTGCAGCAGACTGTATCGAAAGAAGTCGAGCTGCTGGATGTGATTGAAGAGCGAGACGCAACGATCCGGCGTCTCGAAGCAAACGTGACCCAGGTGCAGCAACAATTGACTGTAGCGAGTTTGTTTACGAATGACTGACTATGAAGTTCACTGACACTTGCGCCTGAACTGACCTGGACAGGTGAAAACCAGCATGGAGCACCTCGCAGGAGAGCTGAAAGAAGCTCAGAGCTACGTAAGTGAAGCCCTACCTGCCCATGTCGGTAGTAACTTTTGATCCTGGTTCTAACCATTTGGTTTATTATTGATGGCCGCCTGACAGACGGACGAACTAGAAGACTTCTGCCGTCGACAAAAGAAAGAGCTCGGTGTGCAGAGGAATCGTGTGAAAGAACTGGAGCCATTCAAGACCCAGTTTGAGGAACTGAAAGAGCAGGAGCAAGAGATTCGCGCGCGTGCGAGTGAGTACGAACAGGGCTACGTGGACTTGCTGGCGGAGATCGAGAAGATGAAAGCCGAGAACGAAGAAGAGAGCAAGTTGCTGATCGCGAACACGGAAGCGCATGCTGTCTCCACTGAGAATCAGACGATCTACGAGCTCGAGTCTCGGCTCTCCGCCTCGGAAGCGGACAAGCAAGTTGCGATTCAAGACGCTGAGCGATTACAAAAGAGCGTGGATGCGCTGGAAGGCGTCTTGCACCAGTTCCAGGCCGACCAGAAACAGCAAGTGAGTGGTGGGGACAATATTGTCAAGGTGGCGAGAATGCAAGATTATCAACGATGCGTTGTTGTTGTAATTGGACTTTTGTAGAGAGAGCGTCTCCTTGAGCTCGAAGTGGCGCTGGAGAAAGCCCGCGAGCAGCTTCAGCTCAGCCAGCAAGCGGCAGCAAAGCAGCGCACAGACGCCACCAGCGAGAGCGACTTTCAGCGCGTGATGGACGTCCTCGCGAAGAAAGCCCAGGAGTGCGACCAGCTGCGAGAGGTGTGTTTCTTGTTTACAGCTACCAATCTCTCTCTCTCTCTCTCAGAGGTTAAAGTTCCTGCATGTATGCAGGCGCTGGAGAATACTGCCGCTCGCTACACCGCAGACAACGAGGTTCTTGATAAGCGGCTCGCTGCACAATTAGTGGTACGTTGAAGCATTTCACACCAAGGTTGCGGCTATTCTATGGATGACTGACAGATAAGCATTGCTAGGTTACGTATTGTGAGACGGAGAAAAAGGGAGAAGTGCTGCAACTGATGGCGGGAATGATGGTACGAACAGTTTTGCTGGTGTATCTTGATTTGTTGTTCTTGAAACGTGATCTGACGCGCTTTGGCTCTGCTCTTCCAGGGCTTTACCGACGACCAGAAGCGCCGCGTTGGGCTCGGGTTCCCGATCGAGGGCAACGGTGGTGGTGGGTTGTTCTCGTCCATTTTGGGATTCGTGGCACCCGCAGATGGCGGAGGTAATAATGGGGCGAGTGCAGCAGCAGGAGCGAATCTCGAAGGGAAGAGCTTTGCGGACATTTGGACCGAGTTTTTGCTTGACGAAGCGAAGAAGTAGGCACTGTGTCGCACTCAAGAACGCGGTGGGTCCATTCGTGAAGATTGCAAGCAACCTGAGGACGTTTGGACCCTAAGACGAGTGAAGAGCGAAAGTTCTTCACTGGACATGAGTTTGTCGGAAGTCATTCGTGACAGACTGCAACTGGAGAGACTCTCGATCAAAAAGCTTTTCAAGATCCAAAACTGAGAAACATGAGATGGAGATATTTTATAGATGGCATACAAAGATCAAGAAAGCATTCGAATGTGAGCTTTTTGAAGAGCCAAACTGATAAACAGTGTCAAGATGCTATATTTGACATACAGCAATCCAGATAGCATTAGAATGTGAACACACAGTTGCCATATCACCACCACTCTCCATCAGAGTGACGGTCGTATCAGATTTGCACTCGCTTCCAAAAATCAAGACAAAGTCTGCGAGGTGCACAATCTTATGCGTGCTTTGATGTTCTTCTTTCTGATAACCGTACTTACGCGAAGTAACGATTATGAACTGACACTCTCTCTCTCTCTTCTTGTGAGAACGAAGAGCTAGCTGCAGACAGTTGGGCAGTGGTGACGACTCCATCAAGAACAGACAGCAGCGCCATCTGGCAGTCTCCACCAGTGCCTCGCTCGCTCGCTCTCTCACTCTCCTGCGCGCGTGAGTCCTCTGCCTGCGCCACCTCTGCCACTCTCTGCTGCGAGGAGCTGGTGGCTGCGGTGAGTGCTCCAATTGCAACTCAAATCCCAATTCCCAGCAGCGCCAGCGCGTGCGAGGAATACAAGACAGCGGCGGCGAAAGCATGGACGCGATGTACTCGTTACGGTCGCGAAACGACTCGAGCGACAGCTTCGCGGTCGTGTCGGTCAGTGGCGAGAGCTCGCCCCGCGAGCTCCAGTACTCTTCCAGTGACCAGGGCGAGTACGAGTTCGACTTTGAGTCTGAAAGTGACGATGACGAAGAGCAGCAGAGCGAGATGGACAATGCAGACGAGTGGGAAGACGTTGGTGGCGATGGCGACAGCGGCTCGTTTGAGCATGACGGAAGCAGCAGCACGTTGATGGAGCCGCATGTGCAGCTGCGCCACCAGTACTTTGCAGCAGATGATCCAGTTGGCGTTGACGAATGCAATAACAACGCAGTGTCTGACGAACCCGAGTACGAGTCTGATCCAGAGCCGATGGACGAGTGTGAGGTGGCGAAAGAGCCTCCAGTACCGATCCCAGCCGCTCAAAGTCCGATCATTGCGTCTCCGACTGGCGCTGCTGGTGCTGCGAACTTCAGTTCCCGGTCAAACATGCCATTGTCGCCGTCGTCCAAGTCTCGCAACGCCAAAGAGGTATGCACAAGTCACTTTCGTGGGTACCAGCTGCTCCTACTTAATAGGAGATATGAGGTATGACTCACTCACCTCTCTTGATCAATGTAGGCTCTCAGGTCGTTCTACCTCTTGAAAGCCAAGCAGACTGAAGAAACCCTCAAGCTGATTGTCGTGCGTCCACCGCCGCCACCTCCACCACAGACAGTCGTCCTCCCACTCAAAGCTCCAGGTGCGTGGTGCATTGCCTTGCAGTCGCTGTCATGCCATGCGTATTTTGGATTTCTACCTGTTGCTTTTCGTTCTTGTTGTTTTGCTTAGTCCGGTACTCGGTAGCTGTTCAGGAAGAGACAATCCAGAGAGAGAACGCGCAGAAAGCGCAGGAGGCGCTGCAGCAATTCTACTTGGCGCGCGAGCTCGCAAAGAAGACGCGCGCGGCATTGAATCGGTACAACGGCAAGCCCTCTCAATGTCCGAAAGGTGTCCGAGAATGGTTTCAATGTAGTTCGAGCTCTAATTGTATGGGATTTGGTTTGTGTCTGCAGCTCGAGCGAGGCTAAGCTGATCCAGTCCCAGAGCGGACGTGGCGTGTTGCATGCGACCGAGCAAGTCCCGACGTGGGACGCCATGCAGCGCGTGCTCACCAGGTGTGTTCTCTCTCCTACTAATTTGCTGCTGTTTCTATTGGCGTTTTGACCCATGTCCATATTTTTGGTTTTTGACTGCTTGTGTGTTGCATGCAGATGATTCTTCAGACCCACGCAGTGCAACTGGAGTCAATAGTGCGTCGATGCTTGTAAGCTAGATGCGCCTGGAGATAGCCAGCCAACCAGTCTTCCTTGTGCTGCGTATACCGTGCTGTTGCTTTCGCTGTATACACAAATAGAGACCAAAAGCGTTTGCAGCCCAATGCGTCTGTGCAACTTCTCGTGATGCTGCTCGCCATCAGGATATCCACGCGAGCCGCTGGCTGTCGTCGATCTGGCTCAGCTTGACGATCCCAGGCTGCGGTTTTGGGAACTCGCGCATGTATCTCACCTTCGCCGCAGTGCTATTAGCATTAGAGTTCCCCGCGGAGCCTCCTCTCGCGTTCTTCTTTGCGAGGATGTCACCTGATGCGCCAGGAGTGGACGACGGCTTCCCCATCAGCAGAGCTGTTCGCGGCCGGTGTCTTGCGAGATCTTCAATCTGGGAACTGCTGCTGCCAGATACACTTGAGAGGGAGCTGTTGGACACTGAGATTGGACCATTCGGTTTGCTGTTTGCTGGCGATCGCACGCGGAGAGCGGGGGCGGACAGCGATTGGGCACACTTGCACCGTTCACGATGCTTCTCTTGCGAGAGAGCTTGTCGTTGATGTGCATCGCGCCGCTCCCGCTCTCCTGCTTTGCCGTTGTCGCCTACTGGTTCTTTGAGGATACCGGTGGTGACTGCAACAGCACACTCTTGCGTGACTTAGTGGAGAAGCCAGTCGCGTTGTCATATAGAGAATCACCAACAGTATACTGCGACCAATGGCTCCGACTCGTATGCTGCTGCTCGTCCTCCGATATCAGCAAATCGCGCGGCGCCAGGTCGACGACGTTCGAGAAGCTGTCGACATTCGACTTCATTCGGATACTGGACGTGGACGAGCTGCTTGCCAGGAGAACCTCTTTCTGGAGCAACGGTGGGGTACTCTCGACGATTTCCACCTCCATCGACATTTTCTGATCCAAGTTCGCAGGCGCGAACGCCCGTGCGACCGTCGCCCACTTCGAGAACGACTGCTTCTTCTTGGAGGACGCAGTGAGTTCTTTCAGGCACTTGGCTCGCCACGCTCGGGTGTCCTGCGCAGTTCGTGGGAGGTTATCCAAAGTAGGTTGCTGCGTTAGAATAGTCCAGTCCGATACAAACAAGGCTACTTTCATATACAGTACAATAAAGCTCGTACCGGTTGCTCGTCCTCTTCTTCGGGTAGCTCCTGGATCTCGGAGATCGCCAGGTGGCTCACACTCCGGTCGAGCACTGCTAGCCAAACGCACAAATCAGCTGTTAGGCATGCATCGCTCTAAACGACACTAGGAATCCACCGAATCAAACGCATCGCCCACCTCTGTCTGCCGTTTTCCGTCGTGTACGAGGGAGTCCACCTCCAAGTTTCTCGGACGAGCCGCTACCCCGTGACTCTCGCGACGGAGCCGACGCACCGAATGACGGTCCCTCGCACTCGGCTCCGGGTCTCCTTCGCTCTGGAAACCGGACTCTGGGATCGACGCTTCGCCTTGAAGCACCGCCTTGAAGATCGCGTCGACCACGTTGCCCGCGAGGTGGTTCGAGAGCCGCGCGATCGTGCAGCACGTCAGGGAGTGCTGCTCGTAGAACGCGTTCGTCTCGGCAAAGAGCAGCGCCACAGTCTCACTCTCGTCTTCGTCCACGCTGGCAAAGTCGTGGAGCACCGCGGGGTCTACTGCGATGATCTGCTTCATAGTGATGAATGTGGGGGCAATGGAGGAATGGAGAGTGAGCGTGTGAGCTCAGGCACGCTTCGTTTCCATACGCGCGCGCTGATAATTAACTTGCGCGTAAGTGGGCTCAACACTAGCGAGGTTGGCGCCTAAAAGCACCCTTGCTCACACTCACACCAAGAAAGACAAGCGCTATTCTTGACTGCAATGCCATTAAAATAGATCCAGGGTTGTCGCACTGACTGCTTTTGGCTGCATCAACCACTTTTCGACCTGTTTACACAATTTGTTCACACCTAGACAGAGTCATAGCACCTGTCTCAGCATCTGCAAGTATCGAGTTACACAGACAGCGAGATTCCAAAGACGCGCTTCACATTGCTAGCAAAACTCCCTTTTCAGCGGATCACTGTTGCTGCTTATTTTCAGCGAGTGAGCTCTGGACACTTTGAACCCCATGCGTGTCAACAGACGACACGACGCCTCTAACGAGGAAAGCGGTGACAGTAATGGGAGGACTTTTTGTGCATCAAGGAAACGACTCTCAAACGAGAGAACTCGCTGTCGACTAGCGAGAACTGGCAGTGATCCAATCAATGGCTTCCTTCCTTCAGTGCGACAGCGCTTGTGCCACTGTGTTGCGTTTGCTGCGCGTCGCTTCGCCAGTGAACCTGGAAGCGCGATCCTGTGATCGACTGCTCCACACTCTGAGCACACACACCACAACTCAAACCTGCCACAGGTTGTGCGTCTCCAAGAGGCGCCATGACCCAACGCTCTTCCCGCTCACAGGTTGTCGCTGGGGACGAGCTTCGCGCAGCACCAAGCGCACGCTGCGACGTCTTCTCCGACAGTCCTTTAACCGGCGCTTGCGCTGTCGTGCTTGCTCACTCTCTCCTCAACCGCGCTGCACTCGCATTCCTCTCACGCGCATTCCACAAGTGCACGCTGATTGCGAGCGAAATCAAGATGGTGCCTTATCGCGAGAGTGCAAACAAAGCACACACAGGTTCACGCACGTCCCTCTCTCTCCACCACTGATTGACAAGCAAGTACGCAAGCAAGTAAACTCTTTGCATTGCGCACGCACGCGCAAATGCAAAAGATGCGGGAACGAATCCATTCGGTGCGTCAAGTCCCTTCTCGCTGCTTCTTCCACTATCAGATGCTGCACAAGTGCACGCTGCTGTTGGTTCGCTCGCGGCATGCACTTGCAAAGCAAGCCATGTGCAACGTGCTCAACACAAAACAGCACAAGTGTGTCAGGTTTGTTGTGCGAACATGGATGTGTGGGTGTGTGTGTGTGTGCATGGTTGACAAAGCAGATGCATGCGCACGATGTGCATTGGGTCATGAATCCATCTGTCTTCTTCACGTGCGCACATTCCCCATCAATCGAGATATCACATGCAGAGAAAGAGAGAGCGAGTGAACAGAGGAAAAGACGCGACCTTGTGGATCCATCACTTCGCTTTGGGTTCTTCTCGTTTGGTTGGCGACTGAGCGACTGTGGGACGCTCGATGACTACACATCAGCAGACTTGCCAGCGTTTGCTTGCTCACCTCACTCACGCAGATGGTTTGCTGACTCGGCCACCATGTGGCCATGCTGTACACTGTATCGCGCGCTTGCATGTTTGTTTTTTTGTGCGTGCGCTGAATGCGTGTGCTCGCATTGCTAACAAGTTGCGTTGTGCGGCTGGGTGTGTTTGCTTGTTTGCTAGTTGGGACGACACCCAATTGCGCGCGCGCCGTTTCAAACAAGAAGCAAGCGACACGAAAGAAACTCAGGCTCAACGACGTGCGAAAATAGAGCAACGACGGTTGGGCTGATTTGCGTTGGGTTTGTGGTTTGTGGTTTGTGTGTGAGTGGCAAACCGAATCCGATCGTCTCGACACTCGAGCAGGCAGCGCCATCGAAAAAGAACAACAGCAGTGGCGGAAGAGGAGAGCGAGTGACTGGAGCGAGGGACGCAAGCTGAAGCACAGCTGCAAATCGAATCAGCCCGAAAAAGGGTGCGAGCGAGGGCTGCATCCTCGAAAAAGGGTGCGAGCGAGGGCTCTGCAAGCAGCAGGCAACAAACACCCACGACTGTCATCGATTCTGTCGATGAGACCGAAAGTATGTTCGAACATCTGGTCGCACAGCAGTTGTGCTGCTTCAGCAAACAGCCAACAAGCAAAAAAACACAGCAAGCCAACAAACAAGCAAGCTTTTGTTCTCGTTGTTCGCTTTGACAGCAAACAAAAGCGCGATTTGAGTGAGCAACAAACAACCCAAACGACAAGCGACAGCTCGTGTCAGAAGTTGCGACCAGACACAGGAGGAAGAAACGAAAAGGCACAAGGAAGATTGGAAGATTTTGTGGATGGGCGGGCGACTTCAACGGGAGTGAGCGAGCGGGCGTCGAGGGGTTACACTCTGCAGGCGTTCGCAGTCCTCATGTCAGCTTGATGAATGGTCGCTGATGCGGAAAAAGGGATCCCATGAGAGTGTCTTTTGCGTCTCGTGCACCTGATGATGCAGAAAGAAAGCAGGGTTACACATGGGGTTACGCAGGTTGTTGTTGCCCTCAAATCGAGAGAGCATCCACACGACCAAAACGTAACTTCAAAATGGAAAGGGTTACGTGGGACTGGTCGCTCAAGAGCGATTGTCATTGCATGCAACTGATAATCGACCCTCACTCGAAGTTTGTATGAGCGTAACCCAATCTGGAAAAAAAGAACATTTAGCATGCAACCAGGCAGACACACGCAACACACGAGCAACTCACGAGCAAGTGTGGAGAACAATCGCAAACGAGCAAACAAGCAAAACGGCGCAAGCAGCCACAACGCACACTACACAAGCCACACAAAAACAGAAGAGCAAACACAAATATTATCCCCCCCAAAAAACCAACCAGCAGCAGCAGGAAAAGCCTCTTCGATCCGCAGGTCAGGTGCATACAGTACGGTACTTCCTTCTGCCAACGACAGTCAAGGGAGAGTCCCTCCACACGCGGATCCTTCTGTTCTTCCTTCCTTCCTTCCTTCCGAGCAAAAAGCAAAGCGACAGCAGCGACCGCCCTTTTGCTCTCACTCTCAATCACTCTCGCTCGCTGCGGCTGCTGCACTTGCATCGCGCTGCACGACCAAGCACAACAGCGAACACACCCCCAAGAGAGGTAAGCGCGCTCGCGTTGGTCAGCACACGTGGTTATCTTGCTTGTCTGCTTGCTTTGTGTTTGTTTGCGCTTGCTGCTTGCTTGCGTGAGTGCTTGCTTGCCAGCTTGCGTGCTGTCTGGCAGCAAGTGCGTTTCTTTTCTTGCGTGTCGTTGCGCAAGTTGGGAAGAGAGCACTCCTGTATCGCAGCTGGCGCCGCCGAAAGGTCGAGCAGCTCGTTTGTAAACGAGCGCGTCTGTGTGAATGGATATGTGTGTCTACGAGTGTGAAGATGCGTGGACGGAACGTGCGAGCTCCGTATTGACCATTGACCGACTGACGGACGCTCTGTGGATGCGTGGTTGTGTGGATATGACAGCGCAGACGCGCACGGATCTCCTCTGTGTAGGAAAGCTCTGATGGCGAACGCAAAAGAAGCCTCGTCGCAATGGACGCCGCTCCTCTCTGTCTCCGCCGCCACGAGCCACCACCTGGAAGAACTGTCATCCTCCCAAGCGCTCTCGCATGCTCCTGCTACAACAACAACGGCAACGGCGTCGTCGACCATCACGAGCAGCAGCAGTTCGTCTAGCTTAGACAGCAGCGCTGGTGTTGGTGTCGCAGATGTTAATGCTGCTGCGCATGTGCTAAAGAGCTCGCCCGTGAAGCCAACGACACCCGCATTCACCGCAAAGAGCTTGATGCAGAGCATCTGGGACGACGACGAGACCAAGAAGCCCTCGAGCCAGCAAGAAGAAGAAGAGCACCAGCCAGAGCACTCGCCACTGGGAGCGGCGACGTCGAGTCTAGCGAAATTCAAAGCCGCGCAGGATGTGAGTTGTGGGATGCGCAGTTAACACACACACACACACACACACATAGGTGCATGGGATGCATGTCGTATTAACGCACAGTTTACTTGTCTGAATTGACTTGTGCAGCTCAAAATCCAGACCGAGAACCTCCCAGAGTCGCCCAAGCCGAATGAGAGCAACTCGGCGAGCTCGTCCACGTTCACGACCCCAGGCACCGACACGTCGTCGGCCGCCGTGACGCCCAAGACCCCGGTGCCGCCCTCGAGCACGGGCAAGAAGCGTCGGCGGCGCACTGCCGCGCAGATCGACCGGAAATTCGGCTGCAACTACCCTGGTTGCGCCAAGGTACAGCTCGCGAATGACTACACTGTCTGTCATCCAACCGTATCAGCGGCTTCTAACGAGCGTTTTTGTGCTGATATAGGCGTACGGCTCAGAAGGCTCCTTGACCCAGCACCAACGACTCAAGCACCGCCAACCGCAGCCAGAGACTGGCGCTGGCGCACCAAATAACCAAGTAAATTGCGTGCATGTCCATCCATGTATTTACGGATAGAACAGTAGCAGTACCTTTCGTGTTTATTTGCTTTGGGAAGCTCACCAGTCTCACTCGCTCTGCTGTGCTCTCATTTTTGTTTCATGATCCAGCTCGGCAGCTTCTTCCTTCCTCTCACCCGGACGGCGCGCAACAGCATCTCTGGCTCGACCTCGCACACTCGCCCGCCTGCGAGCCAATCGCGGACCGTCAACATTCGCCCCGCGACAATGGAAGGTGGGTGGGCGTTGCCCTTGTGTCAACCAATGTATGCACTGTGTCGTTAACGAACTTCGATGTTATGCGTGCGATACTATGTAGGCGTGATGTCACCCATTTCTTTCGACATGTCGGGGTCCGGGATGTCGGATGCGACGTCGGAGCTGCTCATGGGACCGCGGTCGCTCACGGAGCAGCTGCTCTCGGTCACCACTGGACCCGCGAGCTCTTCGTCAAAGTCGACGTCAAAGCGCCAGAACCTCCGCTCGCGCTCGAACTCGATGCCCGTGTCATTCTCAAGTACGTGGTTGTGTGGCTTTCTAATGAGCGAACAATGTGATGGACATTCGGTTGCTGATTTCTGGCCATTCTCTACTGCAGCGCCTGTACCAGGACCCGCCAAGCAAGTGTCGAGCTCAAGCACCGCCAGCAGCAGCAGCACGCCTCGCCCGCAGACGATCCGCAAAAGCCGCGCGTCCTGCACGCCGCGTGCGAAAGCTGCGCCGTCGTCGACCACGAACCGTCGCGGCAAGTGTCGCTCCAAGTCGGAGACGCTCTCCGAGTCAATGGACAGCACTGGCGCGAACAGCCTCTTCCTCGCGTTCAGCAACGATATGAAGCCGCCGCGAAGCGACCGCAGCGTGAGCGACTCGTTCGTGAGCAACCACGACTCGCTGATCATGCCGATGAGCAGCACGCAATCGCTCGCGAGCAGTAGCCGCCACTCGTACGACTGGTCGTCGTCGATCGCGTCGGACTCGCCCAGCAGCGACCAGGCGATCGACAGCGACATCCTCTCAGTGCTCGCAGATTGCGACTCGTCCGATGTCGGCGAGAGCTTTGACAGTCGGGATCCGCCGTCATCGTCGTCGTTCCGTTCGAGCTACGCAGACAGCGTGGATGGCGACGACCAGGACATGGGGATGATGGTCAGTGGGAGTGGCAGTGGTGGCATTCCGGGCATGGACTGCTTTGGGATCTCGGAGACTGCGCCGATCACGCTTGCGACGGAAGGAGGAGGAGGATTGCGGATCAACGACTTGTTTCGACGCGCAGAGATGGCTGAAAGTGCTTCTGCTAGTCACCGCCACCACCAGTCTTCGTCGAAGAGAGGAGGAGTCGACCTCGGTGCATTTTCGCCGATCAAGAGCGAGAACTGGGCAGATGCTGCTGGGGCTCCAGTGAGCAGCGGTGGCCAATCGCCCAACTCCGTGTACCTGTCGACCCACATGGAGAAAATGTCGATGATCCATGGAGCGGCGACGCCAACTCCAGCCCACCACCAGACCTTCAAGAGCGAACCGCTCGTGCCATTGGAGATCCCACTGCACGACTCCGACTCCCACCATCGAAAGTCGAGTTCGCACACCACGGCAGCAGCAGAGGTCAGTCTGCCTGGCGTGATGTCGAGTCTCGACCAGTTTGCGTCGGTGTCGGTCGAGTCGTTTGCAGTCAAGCAAGTGCCGGACTTGGAGCCCGAGAGCATGGACATTTGTGAACCCGCTGTTGCGAAAGAAGAGAGCTTTGTGCGCATGATGGAGGAGGACATCGACAGTGCTACTGCGAACAACAACAACAGCGACAGCAACAGCGATAGTTCGCACTGGACGTTGAAAAGCCACGAGAACAGCAACAGCAGCATGGCAGCAGATCATGGCAGTGGTATCTCCTCCATGATGAAGTCGGACCCCCACCACCACCATCAACAGCAAATGCACTGGATGAAGGATTTCCCCAGCCTGGGTGCGCTCGAGGCGCAAAACCAGTATGTGGACGAGTTGTTCCAGGAGACGATGGCTGCGGCCACGATGCGCGGCGGGAACAACAGCAGCAATCAGCACGAGTGGAAAGCGCAGAAGACGACGTATGGGGGCTCGCCACGCAGCAACTTCTTGGTACGAAAGCCTTGTTGACTTTGAATGTGGTTTTCGGATTGGGAGAGCTGAACTGATTGTCTAATAATCTGTTGCGATTGTTCTCATGATACTATAGAGAGGATTGACAGCGCCACCTGGCCACTCGACCTTGTTTCCGAACGACAAGCACCTGAGCGCTTTCAGCAACAACAACTCCAGCGGGAGCTCGCTGGGCGATTTCCTCTTTGACGTGTCGGAGTACGGACTCGAAGACACGCGCATGGGCTCGCCGCTGCTCTGCCAGCAAGAGGAGCTGTAAGCGACCGAGTCACAGAAAGTCCAGTACGAAACTCGGGTCATGCGTGAGTGGCTGTGGGTCTCTCTCTCTCTCTCTCTCTCTTCAAAAAAAGCCCAATCTGGTTGGCGATGACGATATTTATGAAGACGAAAAAGGCACACAAGAGACCTTCACAGCCATCGACCGAGAGCTACCTACCACTGTAGCTGCCCGCTTTTGTGGACAAATGCAGCCAACCAGCGCAACTCAACTGGACTCTGTTGTGTGGCCACTGTGTGTGTGTGGAAAATGGTGTGCGTGGCAATTGCGAGTGAGTGAGTGCAAGCAAGGGCGAGCCAATGTTGTGGAGGAGGAGATGGATGGATGATGGACTGGACTGGGTCGGCGACGACTGGTGAGTGCGTGCGTGTGTGCGTGGATGAGTGAGCGAGTGTGTATGCATGCGTGTGTATTGTAGTAGTATTGAGAGAGAGCCGTCCTCTGAAGGAGGAGAAAGCCGCAGAGAACAGCAAGAACAGGAACAAAAAGCACCCATATGAATAGCTACTGATGACAATGTACATAAGCAACGAACGAGCAGAACTTGGGATCTCTTTTTCGTCAGATGACGAAGACGCATCTTCGCGCCTTTCAAAAGCCACACAAATTTCGTTCGTGCCATTTTCATCTTTTGCCCAGCTTCAACATCGTTTTTGTTCATCATCAAAAAAAAGTGCTTTATTGTTGCTCATCAATGAAATGGTATTACCCGCACACAAAGTACCTCGTCTTCCAAACAACCCGTTTTCGCATTCCAATCTTGTCGTTGTTTCAAAGTGGTCGCGACTTTTCGCGCCAATCGGCAAATGGAAACACGCATCGCAACGTCCGCGATCCGACTCGTAGCTCTTGCTCCTTTCTTCGCGATGCTCTAAAGCAACAAGCAGCAGCAGCTACGTCGCCATCACAATGAACGACACTGCTCCTGGGAACGTCAGACGTCCTGACACCAGCGGTAGCACGGCGAAGGATGGCAGCAGCAGTCTCCTGCATCCGCCCGAGAAGCAGCGGCTGCACGCATCGTTCCAGCAGGACGCCGCGTACCTGGCGCAGATGGTGGCGCTCGACAAAGGCACGCGCAGTGAGCGCGTGGACGCGATCCTGGAGCTCAAAGGAAGCGTCGACGCGTCCACCGCCAAGCTCCAGGCGCGGAACCCGACGCTGCACCGGCGCGCGCAGGAACTCGCCGACAGGGAGAAGCGCGCGTACAGCGTGCTGCTCCGGCAGGGCAAGAACCCGCACGAAGTGGCGCAAGTCAAGCTCACAGCGGACAAGGAGCGCCGCGCCATTGAGAAGCGCATCCAGGACAAGCAGATCAGCATTCTGAACCACTTGGAGGTCGAAAAGGTCATTGAGAAGCGTCGCGAGCGGTTTGAGCTTGAGAACCAGGCGTTTGAGAAGAAGTACCAGACCGAGATGGAACGGAGCGCGGCTGAGGCACGTACGAAAAGTTCCTGGTCTCGCGCACGGGCAAGGAGCAGCTCGACCCGACGGACAAGCTCGTGCGCGCGCACCCGTCGCAGGCGACGACAGAGGAGCAGCATCTTCCAGAAGCAGGTCGTGTGGGGAAAAGAGTTTACAGACGACGCGTTCCTGGCGGACCCTCCGGTGCTCTGGTTCAAGGACTTTGACGTGGGCAGACCGCTCTCGCTCGCGCTCACGCTCACGAACGTCTCGAACACGTTCAACCACTTCAAGCTGATCGAGATAGTGGATGAAAGTCTGCGCGAGTGTTTCGAGATCGTGTACGAGAAGCCCAGACGGATGTCCGCGGGCATGTCCTGTGCGATCCGCATGAGCTTCACCGCTGTTGCGGCTGTCGGTGTGGACACTTTTCTGCCGGCTGTGGCACAAGCAGGAAGATTCCAGATCCCCATCAGGTGTACGTGCAAGAAAGCGGTTCCGGTGCTGCTTCAGCGCGAGATTCGGTTCAGAGATGTGGTCGCTGGCGAGAAGAAAACGATCGCTGTGAGTTTGGAGAACCAGGGAGCGCTGCCGCTGCACTTCGGTGTCAAGCGGGTGGAAGGAGTGGGGAGTAATAGAAGTGAACCAGAGGTGGACGATCTGGATGAAGAACTGGATGCGAGTATCCTGCAAGCATCGTTAGGTGACGATGGAAATGAAGAGGGTATGAACGGATCGGAGAGCGGTGGGATCGTGGAACCAAAGCCTCCGCAGCAGTAGCAGCAGCAGAAGGCGGCAGTGAAGCGGAGACGCTCAATGGAACCGAAGACGTACCAGCAGGAGAAAACCGATTCCCAGCAGTACGCACTGGCGATGACTTGGGTTTCTCAGCTCCAGAGGAGTCCATTTTGGAGTTTGCGAAAACGGTCACAGTCTACAGACCAGAAGGCTCCGAGACCCCATTGCGCCATACAAAGAGCGGAGTCGTGGCGCCGTATACGAGCACGGTGATCTCGTTCACATTCACGCCAGCGACGCCGATGACCATTGGAAACGAGGAGTTCGCTATCGAGTTTGCTCAGGAAGGCACGAACAGCAAGACGACGAAGCCAGCCCCAAGCTCCATCACTGTCTCCGCCGAAGCGAGCCAAGTGCCGATCTTCACAGCTGAGCAGACGCTCAACCTGGGCTGCTGCGTGTACGAGAAGCTCTATCGCCACCAACTCGTGGTCTGCAATCGCGGCAAAGTGGCGCTGAAGATCCGGATCCGAGTCCCGAAAGTTTTGGAAAGTTTTGTCGAGTTTACGCCCAACATGGGGTACGTCCAGGCTGCTGCTACCAGTTTGCATTCCTCAGCGTCGTCGTCGAGTCTACCAGGCTCCGATTCCGCAGCAGATACCAGCAGTAGCAGCAATGTGGGCAAGTTCGTGGTCCAGGTGAAGTTCCGTCCTCAGCCTGGTATGTGGAAGCGTCTGCAGCGCAAAGGGTTTGGCAATGAGGCTCTGGGCTTCATGGCTGTTCCCGTCCAAGTGATCGTGCCTGATCAAGTCGTGGCCGTGTTCTTCCTCCTGGTCGCGCGACTGACCAGCTCAGGTCTTGTCTTCTCGATGGACAGCGTCGATTTCGGCAATTGTCCACTTGGACATAGCGTCTCGCACACATTGACAATCGAGAGCACGGGTCGGCTGCCGCAGCATTTTGGCTTTCTCAAGCTCCCTCCGGATGTAAAGATGGGGGATCCAAGCGACGGTGTCGAAGGAACGTTGCTGCCGTTCGAGAAGAAGACGCTGAAGCTCGTCTACCAGCCGAGCACAGCCGTCCCTACGAGGAGCAAGCTCTGTGTGCGTACGTCGCTGAATCAAGAGTACTTTTTGAGCTGCACGGGCTCGTGTCTCGCGACACCGCTGGTGTTCTCGCACAATTTCGTCCAACTTGGCGCGACGCAACTCGGTCAGAGCCAGGCGTTCAGCCTCCTCTGCTCCAGCATCTCGGAGCGAGTCCAGTCGCTGGAGCTTCTCCCACCTGACGGCTCGCAAAAGTTCCTGCGCTTGACGCCGCTGGTGAGCTGCATCGGACTCAGTACCAGTGTGCGAATCGAGATCGTCTTCTCGCCCACAGAAGAGGTTTTCACGGTCACCGAGTCTTCATTCCCGTCTGCTTCAGCATGCTTAACCGAGGCGGAACCACCTCCACCGTCAATATCATCAAGCGAAGAGAGCCAAGAAGTGGATGCAACCCAAAGCGTAACCAAGGCTGCAATATCTGGAGCCTCTGCAGCCAGTGTGGTGGTGAACCAAAGCAACGCGAGTCCAGTGCCGGCTCTGGTCAGTGACTCGTCGCTTCAAAACTCCGCTCGAAATGGCTCAGAAGCGCCGTGGCATGTTGGGATTCCCCAAGAAGAGAGAAGCTTCCACCACAGATGGACCGTGCTCTGCTTCCGCCGAAGCGAGGCTTCGGAAGAGAGTTCGCATAGCAATAGCAACAGCAGTGTGGGTGGTCCGCTGCTGTCGATCCAAGTGGCGACAACGACCATCGACCCGAAGTGTACTCGACCCCCACCAAACTCGGCTACAGCCAAGTCGCCATCGATCAGAGCCTCATCATGGAGCTCACGATCACGAATTCCAGCAAAAGCGACGTGGCGCTCAGTGCAGAGACGCTGCATGTGCTGGGCGGCTTCCGCATGATCAACAGTCTGCGACCGATCAACCGAAATGGCGGCACGCACGTGATCAAGATGGAGTTCAAGCCCCAAAGCCCGATTGTCTGCGAAGACGAGCTGGAGCTGAGCTCTCCATCGATTGGGGACTTGAAGATCCCGCTGCGGGGCGAAGGCATCAACCCGAGTCTCTCGTTCCAACCTGCAGACGGCTGGCTGGACTTCAAGGACGTGCTCGCACGCAACAAGGCGATGTACGAGCTGGTGCTCGCGAACGCGAGTTCGTTCCCGCTGACCTACTCGGTCGTGCTGCATCCCGAGAGCTCCTCAGAGCCGGTGGTTACCACGAACGGGCTTCCAGTCTTCACGTTCACGCCCAGCGAAGCAATTATCCCAGCGCAGGGCTCGCTCGTGGTCAAAGTTTCATTCAGCCCAGTTTTGCAGCGACCTGAGCACTACAAGCAGCGATTCCGCATCAAAGTGGCAAACGAGTCGGAGAGACACCTGCTGACGCTCTCGGGTCGCTGTTGGGAGGACCAGCTTTATGCGTTTGCGCCAGCCTTGCTGGATTTATCACCCAGCGCTCTAGAGCTACGTGATAAGCTTGCTTTGTTAGCAGCAGGAGCAGCGCCACTGCCAGTCGCTGAAGACCCGTTCGACCTCCCGCCAAGTGTGAACCTGAGTTTGCTATCAGCAGGATCTGCTGCGACTGGTGGGATCCGCTGCTGAGTGCTGGTCTTCGCAAGACCCAGCAGACGCTCGTTCTCGCGTTTAATGGTAGCGACGACGACAGCAACAGCGGCGCGAGTGGCGGACACCCTCTGACCCAGCAAGTGATGATCGGAAGCACGCTGCCGCCTTCGGACGACGAAACCCATGTGAACGCTGGCGCAACCGCTGGGAAACCAGCGCCGACACCATCAAGCGGAGCTAGAGCGGTGCCTGGCGGTTTTGAGCTCGTGCTTGTGGGGAATGCAGCTCATCCGGAGTACGCCAAGCTGTTTTCGATCGAGCCGACGAAAGGCGCTTTGACCGCTGGCCAGCAAGTCCCAGTGCATGTGACCTACAGCCCACCACTGCCGCAGAGTTCTTCTTCCTCTACTGCTACGGATGACTCGGCAGATACTGCGCTTCGAGGTAAGCAGAAGGAGCTGGTCGTGTCGCAATGGATCGAGGTCCAGGCTGTGTGCACTCTGCGAGGCGGCTTCTTGTGGCGCCAGCTGCCTCAGTCGGGAGGAGCCTCGAGACAGCAGCAGCTCAGAAAAGCGGCAACAGCAGCGCGAATGACTCGGATGCAAGAGCAGTCCTCATCACGCTGCGAGCAAAGATGCTGACCTGAGTGAGGGCGGCGGATGTCCTTCCTGTCCCTACGAGTTCGAGGCTGTCGTGGATTCGTCGTTGGAGTCTCAGATTTGCACACATCCACCTGAGCGTTGAACGCGCACAAACAGATGCGCGACAACATGAGCGATCAGGTTTTGTCAGTGTGGCGCGAACCTAGCTTGTGCACCACTCGTGCGAACCTAACTCGATTCGAATCGCTCACTTTCGATCTGAGCTGCTTGTTCGCTTGTTCGCTTCGAAATGACGATCCGAACTGCTCGCTCGCGCTGCGTCTTCGCCATGCTGCTGCCCCTGATTGTCTGCTGCGTTACTGCAGCGGTGGCTGTCCCTGCCGCCTCTGCTGCAGCAGCAGAACCTAGTGAATTGCTGCACCTCTACCCGGAGACGCCGCGCGTTGCCGAGCGACTGCGCTGCGGTCTCGCGCAGCGCTACCGCGTGCACGAGCTGGAGCCGACCAAGGTGTACGACGTCAAAGTGTCGTACCCAGCGTCGATCCCGACAGATTTCGTTCTCGAAGTGGACCAAGTGCTTCTCCCTGCGCAAGATCCAGCGGATGACGTAGACGGTGCTGCTGGCACGATGCGCGTTCGACGACTCAACACAGCCAAGCTGCGACTTCACCCGCAGGAGCTCCTTCTCGGCGCTCTTCGCAAGAGTCAACTAGACCAAGACCAGCAGCATGCGAGCAACACGTACCGACTGGATCTGCTGAATGGCAGAGCGACGGCAAAGAAGAGTGAAAAGCAGACGCAGCAGGAGCAACTAACGCTGGCGAGAGTGACGCTCGACATCTCGCTGCGCGCGCAGGTAGAGGGTGTGTCCCCCGTGATCGACCCGTCGACGCGCGAGTGCGTGTTTGACATCGTCGTGGAGGAGATGCTGTTCGGCGGCGCGTTTCCGTACGACACGCTGGTGCTGATCGTCTGGCTCGTGCTGCTGCTGCTGGTGGCGCTGAAGTGGGTGTACCCATACCTGCTCCGGAAGATCGCGCTCGAGCTGCCTGAAGAGCGAGTTTATCTTGGCAGTAGTAGCACGGGAGGCAACATCAAGGAGTCCTAATACAAGCGAGCATCTTTTTGTGTTTGTTTTGACATGCAGTTAGCAGTTAGACGAATGGCTACTACTAGAGCACGATGAACTCGGAGAGTTTGTGACCGCGCTGGTGGATGGGACGCAGCGATGGGATGCGCTGCAGCTTGACGTGGCGCAGGTGGGCTGCAGTTTGCTCTGGGACGCGTCGAGCGACTCGCTGATCGCAAGCGCGTCTGCCTCTGTGATCTCTAGGTTGCCACTCAGAGCGAGCTGTTCGAGGACGCTGTTCCCTGGGGCGTATCCAACGCCGTCGATGACTTCGAAGATGGGCAAGCCGAGATTCATCATCGCAGTGCATCGGTCGATTTTCTTCTTTGCCTTCTTCGCATGCTCGATCTGTCCCAGACAATGCAAACGATCTGTTAGCCCTCTCAGGGAAGAACACATGCATACGCTTTGTTTCAGGTATGGCCGGCTGGAACACGAACCTCTGCGTGGATTTTGCTTTCGGCGTCTTCGATTTCTTTGAGAAGTTCGGGAGGCGCCTCGTATCTTGTGATGGAGCTGATGAACGCTGCAGCCCTGAGAGTCAGGAACAAGAAGTGCGTTCGGTAGATGAGTGTGGGCTGGCAAGTAGATCTCCATTCCCCAGTATCCCTCCTTACCCTTTTCCGCTGATCCCATTGCTAGCGACGGAGATCGATCTCAGCGTCGTGTTCTGGGGCAACACATGCGCGATCGCGAGTGCCCCCTCGTCCCCGATATGATTCTGGAAGAGGTTGAGACTTTGCAGCGTCGTGTTGCTTTTCAAAGCTTTCGCGATCGCCACCGCTCCCGCCGACGCGATGCCATTCGATCGTAGCGACAGGAACACGAGGGGGAGCTTGCGCCAAGCAATTGCGCGTAGACAGCAGAATGGTCCTCATCCGTCCCAGGTGCAGGATCTTGTTGAGCAGTCGTATCATTGTCACCAGCTGGTGTTGTTGGAGCTTGGATGTTATCTGATCCTGTCGTCTCAGCAGCATTTGGCGAATGCACTTCATCGGCAGCGTTCGGACTGACAGGTTGCTGCTGTATACTGACGTTCCACTCGAGCTGCAGAGCTCTGATCCGGGTCGTTGGTATCGTCTGACAGATCAACTCGACCTGCTTTCGATCCAGCATCGCGTTGAACAAGCTACACATGCCGCATCACATATCCAGCAGAGGGGACTGAAGTGAGCTACACGCTACAGATTTCGGCTGAATGCAGCTTGGTGGGTAGGCTAGCACGTACCAAAGAGAGTGGATCTTCGGACACAGCGCAATTGCGAAGCACACGCCTCTGCAGTTGTCCTGGTCCAGCTGCCAGCTCTTGATCGCGACGTTCTCAGTCTCGCTCAGGTCGTAGATGTTGGTGCTGGTGCTCCCCGCGTTCTCAGCACCCTGGTTTTCCTCTTCGTCCGGGTGCATTGGGATCAGTTTCGGGTGCGGCGTCGCGTTCACGATCCTGCAATACACGAGCAGGTCGCGACGGAAGCTGTGCGCTGGCACATACGCCGCGAGAGCTGTAGCGACGCGCTGCTCTTCTTGGTCACTGGCTGTTTGCCGCGCGTCGTTGCTCTCTTTCGACCATACGCGGTGCACATTCGCCGAAGACGAAGCAGCGCGCGGCATTCTTGAGAGTTGGCTGGATTGTTGTTGTGAGGTATGAGTGGGTGAAGCGAGCCTGACACAACGCAGAGCGAATGAGTCGGCTTGGAGATGTGTTGCTGTGGTGCACAATGACTCAAAAATAGACACCAAGGCGACGGCATGGAACATGGACGACAAACCCGCTTGAATCGCGTTGGCGATGATGATGATGATGATGAGCACTCCAAAACTCGCATTTACACGCTGGCACATTCTCTCTTTCTTGTCCGCAAGACATCTTCTACTCCTTCTACTGCGGGGGGATGAACAGCGAGACTGGCGTTGGGCACGCGGTCGAGATGCCCGTGAACGTCAACTTGCCGTTCACGCCGTCGATGTGGAACAGCTCGATGGTGTCCGTGTCCTGGTTGGCGGCCAGGAGGAAATCCCGGAAGATCAAAAAGTTGCGTGGAGACTTGCCGCGCGTCGACTCAAAGCCCACCAGCTCGAGCTTGCCGCCGTCCGCCTGCTCGATGCGGTAGATCGCGATGCTGTCGTGTCCGCGGTTCGAGGCGTAGACAAACTCACCCGATGAGGAGATGTGAATGTCGGCGCTCAAACTCGAGCCAGTGAAGTCCGCAGGCAAGGTCGAGATGTTCTGGATCGCAGTGTTCGAGAGCGTGCCAGTCTTCGCGTCATACGAGTGCACGCCAATCGTGTTCGCGAGCTCGTCGAGCACGTACACAAACTTGAGCGATGGGTGGATCGCCAAGTGACGCGGTCCCGAGCCGCCTGGGCGGGTCGAGAACGCAGCAGTGCTGTTCGGCTGGAGCTTCTTCGTTCCCTTGTTGAGCTCGAACTGGGCGACGCGGTCGTTGCCCAAGTCCGCACCGAAGAGGAAGTTGGAGCCCGGTCCCCAGGTCGTGCTGTGCAAGTGGGACGCTTCCTGGCGGTCCGGGTTCACAAGACTCGCACCGGAGAATTCGTGGAAATCCGACGCCTCGGCGAGCGATCCGTCTTCGTTGATCGGGAACAAGATCACGCTGCCGCCGCCGTAGTTGGCGACCGAGAGGAAGTCGTTCTCCGCGTTCACGCTCAGGTAGCACGGGAACGTGCCGCGGGTCTCGTGTCGGTTCAGCTTCGTCAGCGTGCCGTTGGCGCCAATCGCAAGCGCAGTCACAAAGCCCGTCTCCTTCGTGGCGTCGCTCGAGAGCGGCTCGTTGCACTCGCTGACCACGTAGAGCGCTTTCTTTGTGCCGCAGATGTACGACGGGTTGATGCCGGTCTCAGCCTGTAGACCCAGCGGCGTGAGCTCGCCTGTGAGCAGGCTGAAGCGGAACGCGTAGATGCCCTTGCCCTTGCCGTCCACGAACGACTCCTTGCGCGAGTACGTGCCCACGAAGAGCGTCACGAATTCCTCAGCGCCGCTCATCGTGGCTTGTGTCTTGTCTTGTGGGGCTGCTTGGACTGCTGCTGATTGCACTTGGTGGCAAATTGCGGAATGAGCTGCTGTGCTTGGTTGAAAAAGGGGAAATGCAAACTTTTGCAGCTTTTTTCAAGAGTGAAGTGGTGAAGTGGCGGATGCTTTTTTTTTGGGACCTTTTAGAAGTTAAATCCGTCGATTATCCAGATCTGGATGATGCTTTTTGGCTTGATGTTGTGTGCTTTGATGAAACTGCAACTTCGGTGGCACTAGACTGTTTCGACACTGTGATTGTGCGAAGACGCAACTGCAGCGTACAAAGAAAGGGCGAATGGGTCGCAAACAAAGCAGAACAAAAGAAGCGTGACGGAAACGAGGGCGACAGATTGTAGACCACCGACTGGACAGCTTTGGGTACAGTGTACCGGGTTACACACACTCCTGACGCTCAAGAGCTCTTTACCTCACTCTTTCCTGATAGTGTGAAAGGTGGAAGCGAGTGAGTGAGCGAGACAAGCAAGACAAGCAGAAGCAAGACAAGCGGAAGCAAAGCAGCGCAATCAATCAATCAATCGACCAACCGACAGACCGGCAGCGTGACGCTCGGACGATGGCGGGCATGGCGGCCGCGAGAAGCGCCACGAAGGGCATCAGCAGCTGCCTCTACCGGGACTTCCTCGACGAGAACACGCTGCTCAAGGAGCCGCTCGAGCCCTCGGACCACTCGTGCCACGGCGTCGAGATCAGCACGCGCACGTCGAGCGGCAACCGCATCGGACTGCAGACCGGGGTCGTGTCGCCGTTCTTCAAGAACGCGACCAAGAAGCGCGGCGTGTCGTCCTCGCTGGTCTTTGAGAGCCAGCTCAACTCGATGATCACGTCCAGTCTGCGCGTGAGCTCGGAGCGCCATCTCGAGCTGCAGGCGCACCTGCAGGCGAGCAGCAAGCTGCGCTTCACGCTCGAAGCCCACGAGTCGGCGACCGAGAAAATGCCCGCGTCGTTTGCGCGGATCGGGTGCGACTACAAGGACTCGCACGTGTTTGCTGGTGCGAAGATCGATGCGGTGAATGGACCAACGCTGCAGGCAACGCTCGGAGGACGCCTTGGGGTACGTGTCGCTCAGAATGTTGGCGCATGCATGTCAACCCTTTGCGGTGCGAGGGTGGACTAATCGACTCACTGCATTGTCTTGATAGGATGTCGCGTTTGGCGTGATTGGTGCGTACGACGTCGGTCTTGATCACAGTGATCGCCTCGGCCGCTTCTCAAGGCTCGACGTGGCGACCAGCTACACGCACGACGATGTGCTGGCTCTGCTCCAAGTGTGAGTCTTGCTCAATGCGAATGCGTTGGATGCTTGTGTGCATGTCGACTCAGATAATAGTGTGTGATTTTGCGAACAGCAATGACCGCGCGAAGATGGTGCGTCTGGACTTGACGCAGATCGTGTCGCCCGAGCTGCTCGTGGGCACGGAGTTCGTGTACGACCGCCGAAAAGACAAGAAGACCATGCGGCTGCGCTCGAAGTACGAGCTGAGCGAGCGCGAGTCGGTCGCGAGCTCGCTGGGCTCGGACGGCATCCTCATCGGCGCGTACGAGTGGCGAACATCCGAGCACCTCAAGACGCGCGTGTCAGTGCAGATGGACGTGCGCCACTACGACAGCGACTCGCACCACCTGGGGGTCTCCATAGAAATTAGCTGAGGTATATTTTGTTTTGTTGAGCTTTTGGCTTTTGTCACGGAGGAGCGGAAGAAGAAGAAGAAGACCCCTTCCTTTCGCCATCGCCATCTATACCCAGCTATGAAAGCTTTTTTACCCTGTATAATCGAAGAAACCAGACCATCCCATCACATACAATGCCCACTCCCACCACCTCATGGAGTGCTCTCCATGAGCAGCTCTTGAAACCCCGCTTTCCGTTTACTTGGCAAAGATGACCGTGTCTCGCTTAGATCGCGCGATGACGTTGCCCTTCTCGTCGCGAGCGCCAGGCGCGGCTTTCGCCGAAGGGTGGTTCGCGAGCTCCTGCGGCACGGGCATGTCGGTCGAGACGAGGTACTGCTTCAGGTCGTACATGATGTCTTCGTCCTCGTCCGTCAGCAGCGAGATGGCGACACCTTCCCTGCCGGCACGACCCGTACGACCGATGCGGTGCGAGTAGCTCTGGATCTTCGACGGCAAGTCGTAGTTGATCACGTGTGTGACGTCCGGGATGTCGAGACCACGACCCGCGACATCGGTCGCCACCAGCACGTCGCAGTAGCCTTCGCGGAAACCCTTGAGACTCTCTTCACGCTGATCTTGCGACTTGCCACCGTGAAGGATCGTGATGCGGAAACCTTCGTTCGAGAGCATCTTGGCGACCACGTCGCACTCTTTCTTGATGTTGACGAACACGATGATCTTGTTGCCGTCCACAGCCTTCTCCTTGCGAGACTTGGGCTGGTCGCGCAGAATGCCGCCCAGCACTTCCACGAGCTTCGACTTCTTCTTGCTGGCGCGCATGAACAGCACGCGCTGATCGATGCGCTTGTTCTTGCTCGAGTCTTCGTCGCCGATCTTCACGATCGCAGGATGACGCAAGAACGTCTTCGCGAGGCGCTCGACCTCTGTCGGCATCGTCGCACTGAACATCGTCGTGACGCGGAAACGGTGGTCTTTCCCTTCCACTGCGAGCGAGATCTGCTGCTCCATCTCTTCCTCGTTCTCAGACTTCAGCAGCGAGCCCATGTTCTCCAGCACCGCGACGACCTGCGGCTCGAAACCCATATCAATCATGCGATCGGCTTCATCCAAGACCACGTAGTTGCACTGGTTCAGCACCAGATAGTGGTTCTCGAGACAGTCCATGAGACGACCAGGGGTGCCAATGATGATGTCCACGCCCTCTCGGAGCTTGAACGCCTGGTCTTCGATGCTCTGGCCACCAACGACCGAGAGCGTCTTGATCGAGTGCTCTTTCTCTGGAATGCCAACGCTCGTGAACTTGCACAGCTTGATCGCTTCTTGCTCGATCTGGAGCGCCAGTTCGCGCGTCGGCGCCATCACCAGCGCCAGCGGACCCTGCTCACCTGTGCGACTCACGTTCATCGGCGGGAGACTGTAGATGTACGCGATGATCGGGATCATGAACGCCGCGGTTTTACCGGAACCCGTCTCAGCGATACCAATGATATCGCGTCGCTCCAGCCCAATCGGGATCGACTGCATCTGAATTGGGGACGGACGCTCAAAGCCCAGCTCACTGATCGCCTTAAAGACCGCTTCGGGCAAGCTCGTCGCCTCTGACCATTTGCGCAGCGGGTGCGGCGCCTTGCCTCCTTTGATCGTGATGTCAAAGTCTTCGCGAAAGATGCGCCAGTCGCGCTCGCGCATGTCGTCCAGCGCTTTCTCGGACCAGTGCGTGCCCATGGACTGCGCCTCGCGGCTCGCGAGCTCCTTCATGCGGTCCTTCTCCCGGTCCTGCATGCTGCGCATCGCGCGCTCACGCTCGCGCTGGCGGTCTTCCAGCTGGTCCTTCGTGAGATCGTCGTTCTGCTCGTCTGCCACGCGGTGCTCCTTCTGTCGCTTCTGAGACAACTCGTTCAGGAACGAGTTCTTCTTGCGCTGCTCGCGCATGTCGACGCCCGCGCGGTAGCCGCGACCGTAGAGCAGATTCACGTCCAGGCGGTTCGAGTAGAGCGGGTTGAGATCCGCCGACGTGTCCTCGGTCGCCTCCCAGTCAAACTTGAAGATCTTGGTGAACTTTTCGCTCGCCTTCACGACTTTCTTCTTCTGGGTCTTCTTGCCCAGGTACTGGTCCTTGATCGCTTGGATAGCCTTCTCGTCGTTTGGGTCCACACGCTGCTGCTGCTGCTGTTGGGTTGATGACGACGAATCCCTCGTGCTATTGTTGGAACGCTCACCACCACGAGCGTTCACTTGGTCGCGACTGCTGCTGCTCGAGTACTCGCGACCACGGCTTCCTGCACCGCCACTGCGACTGTCCCGATTGTCTCCGCGCTCGTTGCGCTGACGCTGCTGGAACTGGCGGCGCGCCTCTTCTGTCTCCTTGCGCTGTCGCTCCATCTCCTGTCGCTTCTTCTCCAGACGCTCGAGCGCATCTCTCTGGCGCTGCTCTTTCGTCCGGAACGCCACTTTCACCTCCGCTGCACCATCTTCGTCGCCCTCTCTCTTTGCGCTGCCCACACCGAGCTTTACCGGCAGTTTCCTCGTCGCAGGAGCCGGATCCAAACTTGTCGTCGTTGCTGCGGAAGCAGCATTCGCACCAGTGCCTGCGGTGGCTTGTGCGGCCAACTTGCGCTCCGCCGCTCGCTTCTCCGCACGCTCCTCTGCGAGTCGAGCAATGCGCGCGATGCGCTCCGCTTCTTCTTGGTCGATGCCATTGGAGGAAGACGATGGATCTTTCGGCGCCGAGCGAGATCTGGAGCGGCGCGAGTGGCTGTGGTGGCGGCTGCTGCTGCTTGCGCTTGTGGCGCTGCGCTTCCTGTCGGTCGAGCGGCTGCGCGAGTGCGAGCGTCCGCGCTTCCGGTTCACTTCGCTCATTCTTCTGCTTCCTTCTTGTCTCTCTTCGTGCTTGAGCACCAGATACCAGTTTGAGTATGCAGTCCAGTAAGAAACATTCGCGTCACATCCACAGAATCTGTCCCAAATGTGACGCGAAGGTCTTCTGAAATTTGAGTTTGGATTTTTGGCGCCGTTCGCATTTTGGCAGTTAGACAGGAAACTCACGAAGCAAAAGGCTCACAGGCGAGTGAAGGAGGATGGAGCAGTTCGACCGCGACGCGCCGCTCTTCGACCGCCGGCTGCAGGTGCTCGTGCAGTACCCGGACCGAGAGGAGAAGCTGCAGCAGCTCACCATCCGCCTGCTCCACGGCGTGCGCGTACGTCTTTGACTGCGTCTCTCTAGCGCTACCAATGCTGTCATGAGGTGTCGCTCCTCCTTGCCTTTCTAACTCTCTCTCTCTCTCTCTCTATCGCCACTGCTCTCTGTGTGCTTACATGTAGCAAAACAGCGCGACGAACCAGAAAGAGCGCGTGTTCCGCGTCGAGATCACGGACGACGACGGCGCGGACCCGTACTTCCTCTACCTCTGGAGCGTCTCGGAGGAAGAGTTCCACGAGCTCAAGCAGCAGCAGCGGCTGCTCGTGGACTTTGTCACGTTCCCGACGAACCTCATCGAGCTGCTGCAATGCTGTCTGAAAGACAGCAAGAAAGCGCTCTCGCAGCAGCAGCAGCAGGATAGTGGCGCGAATGGCGGCGGTGACGACTCTCGCGCTGGTGCTGTGGCGAGTGGGATTGGAAAGAGCGAGATCGAGGTCAATCCGCTCTCGCGATCGCAAGGTCCAGTGCCACTAAGGTCTGTGTCGTGCTTGCCGAGTGTGTGCAAGATGTCCTATAGCGTTGTCCAACATCCTGTGCTATTTTTTGGTGTGGTCGCAGCTATCTGGCTGTGCTGAACACCTGCGACGCAGACGGGAAGTCCGTGTTCAGCATCGTTGAGACGAACCAGTTCAAGCACCTGACGCACCTGTCGCTACAGTTCTTCCCCGGCGACGACGCTGCCATCAAGGCGTATCTTGCTGCGAGGCTCGCCCAGATCAACGCAGACAAGCGCTTTTTGGCGTCCTCACTCAAGCGAACGTCCTCGGATCTGAAGAGAACGCAGGAGAGCGAAGCGTTTCTGCAGAAGCAGCTGGACACGATGGCGCAGCAGACCGAGTCGACGATCTCACGAGAGAAGATGAAATACGCGGACGATCTGAACGCGCAGGTTGGTATCGCTCGTGCTCCTGCTTCGCAAAGGACTTCCGAGTCGGTGGGCTAAGTGAGTGTGTCTGTTTGATTTGTCAGCGTGAAGCGGCAGCAAGCAACCTGAAGCAGCGCGAGGTCGAGTACGAGCAAAAGCTGGATTCGCTCACGAGGAAATACGAACAAGAGGTATGGCTTTTACAGGAATGCCGCGTACGTGCTGGTGATCACCAAAACTGAGTGTTTGTCTTTGTGCTGCATTCCTAGATCAAGTCCATGCGGCAGACGCTGGAGGCGAACGACGCATCCGTCCAAGCGCTGACAAAGCAGAAATACCAGAACGAGATGCTGATAGAGCAGCTGCAGCTCCAGTCGAAGGATCTCGGCACTGGGAAAACCGCTCTGGCGGAAGAACTTCAAAGCCTTCGGATACAGAACAAGGACCTGGACCAGCGCGCGTTCCAGCAGGAGAAGCAAATCAACCAGCTGGAGATGCGCGTCGCTGCGCTGCAGCAGCAGGTGTCCGATAAAGAGCAGGTCATCGCGAAGACGTCGGATCTGCTGCAAGCAGCGCAAACTCACAAACAAGAGGTGGAAGAATCTCTCAAGATGTACCGCGACAACCACGCCCGACTGCAGCAGAAGCTTGAGCTGAGCATTTCCGAAATCAACAAGGTATGATGCATTGTCACCAAGCGTACAATCTCTCGATTGAGCACGTTTTTGAAATCTGACGGCACTATTGCGCAGGGGAACGAGATTATCGAACGCATTCAGAGCGAAAGCCGGACGCTGAAAGCGAAAATGCGCATGAAGGCAAAGATCATGAAGCAGCAAGAGCAGGTGGGTTTGTTGTGTCTGAATGGAGGTTATGTGGTGTGGACGGCAGTTGACGTGTCTATGTGTGTCAGATCCTTGACGAGAAGCAAGCACAGCGAGACGAGCTTCTGAGAGAATTGAAGAGTGCAAAAGAGGACATTCGCAAGCGAGAGGACGAGACCATGGCGTTGAAGGTGCGGCATGCACCGTTTGGTCACTAGTAGTGGTTTGAAACTGGTTGAGCCTGACACCACTGTTTCTTTGTGTCGGCTGCAGGACAATGTGAACGAACTGAAACAGAAGCTCGACGACAGCAACAAGCTGTTAGCATCCAACCAGCAAGGTACGTCGCTCACGCCTTTCTTTCTCATGTGTGGATGGACGGTCGACTCATTTTGTGTTTGCATTTCGCAGTGATCGCGTGGTTGAACAAGGAGATCAATGAAGCGCAGATCGCGCATCAACGAAGAGCAACTGCCCACCCGTCGGTGCTTTCCTTCCGTCCATCAAGCGACAAGGTAAGCCGTCAATTCCATTTGAGACGCGAAACCATGCTCCCTTTGGCTCACTCACACCCTTGGACTATGCTATTCCTCAACAGACAGCAGCAGGTAGTGCGGCATCTCTGAGAGCTCCACCGGCATCACAGTTTACCTCGAATCTCAAACCGTAGAGACGTTCTTCAAGTCGGACACGTATTTGTTTTCCAATGACAACTCATTAGGGCTTCCTCTAAATTACCAACCCGCCGTCAACCCGAATGCACTGACCGGTGATGTAGGACGCGTCGTCGCTCGCGAGGAACGCAACGAGCTTCGCGACTTCGTCGGCGGCGCCGAGTCGTGCGAGCGGGATGTTGGGCAGGATGCGCTCTCTCGCGGCGTCCGTCATCGCAGCAGTCATGTCGGTCTCGATGAAGCCCGGCTCCACCAGGTTCACGCGGATGTTCCGGCTGCCGAGCTCCTTCGCGAGCGACCTGGTCACGCCCACGAGTCCAGCCTTCGACGCGCTGTACGCGGTTTGTCCGACGTTGCCCGCTGCGCCGACCACACTGCCGATGTTGATGATGCTGCCTGTTGATCCATCGCCTGGTGTTAGTGTCCAC
Source organism: Globisporangium recalcitrans (assembly GCA_023333815.1). Lineage (NCBI taxonomy): Eukaryota > Oomycota > Peronosporomycetes > Pythiales > Pythiaceae > Globisporangium > Globisporangium recalcitrans. Next base: position 33,732 of record JAASFO010000114.1, read on the forward strand.
AACGAACAGAGACCAAGCTATCAGCACAAAGAGCACCACACGACACACAAACCTTTGCGCTGCTGCATCATGGTCTTGGCGACCGCTTTGCTCATCTGGATCGGTCCCACGAGGTTGGTCAGCAGCAGCTCGTCCAGCTCGCTCTCCTTGAGCCGAAGCAGCAGACTATCGCGCGAGACGCCCGCCGCGTTCACGAGCGCAGTGACCGCGCCGAGCTCCTTGGCGACCTGCGCCACCACGAGGCTCGCGTCTGTCGCTGTCGCTGGTGATGATGCGGATGGCGTCACGTGATCTGCTCGAAGCGGTGCATGGTACGCGAGCGCGAGCACGCCACCCGAGGTCGTGATGCGATCGGCCGCCTGCTGCGCGCGCGCCAGATCGCGCGACGTGATCGCCACTTTCCAGCCGTTGCGGTGCAGCTGCTGCGCGATCGCAAAGCCGATGCCCTTGCTGCCGCCCGTCACCAGCGCCACATTCGCCATACCTGCTTTGCTGCTCACGAGTGATGTCAAAAGAAAGTCAAGGCAAACTGTTGTCGTCGCACTTTAGTGACACCCTACAAAATAGCATGTGGAGGCTCGATATGCGATTCGACAGGCTGAGTTTATGCTCAATGCGATACGCGACCATCACTCTTCTCCCTACTGAAATCAAGGCAGTTGATGCTCACACACAAATCGCGAGACTGACTAATAACGCAAAGAGGAAGAAAGCTGTCGAGCTCAGCTCATCGCCTGCCTGCGCCTCTCTCTCACCTGCTGCGAGCTGCGATGACGCAGGCGTGCGAGGCGTGCGGCGTCGTGCCCGCGCGCGAGATGCGCTTCTGTGCGCAGTGCGGCGCGCGCTTCCCGGACGCGGCCGTGCCGACGATCGCGGCGAGCGCGAGCGCCAAGGACGAGCAGCGCAGGAAGAAGCAGCAGCAGCTCAAGGCGGCCAAGAAGAAGAAGGACAAGTCCAAGAGCACCGCGAATAAGACAGACGACCCCGCGGGCTCAGCGGACGAAAGCAAGTCCACGACAGACGCTGCCGCGGTGGAGATCGTGGTCCCGCCCGCGGCGACGGGCGACGAAGCCAGCTCGATCTACAAGCGCATGCTCGCGGCTGTGCGCGGCGCGAACCGCAACAACGACGACGTGGTCGCCGCGTTCAAGCAGGACTGCAAGCTGTACGGCCAGGGCGGCCTGAAGGCGAGCGTGTTCTACGAGCGACTGACGACGTACTTTGGGAGCGCGCTGATGCTGGAGCACATGCTGCCGCAGCTGGTGCGGCTCATCCCGGACGACAAGAAGCGCAAGAAGCTCATCAAAGCGCACGCGAAAGTGAAGAACGGCGGCGGCGGTGGCAAGTACTCGGGGAAAGGACCACGGCCGTCGTCCTCGAACGCAGTGCTGACCTCAGCTGCTGGCACGAACCCTCCGCTGCGCGACCGATCGGCTGGGAGCCGGAGACCGTACTCGGAGTCTGACGTTCGCAGCAGCACCAGCAGCAATGAGGACGCGCAACGCAGTAGCTCGTCGTCCAAGTTTGTGCTGAATCGGTACGCAGACAACCCGACGTGCTCGATCTGCAGCGAAGACTTTGACCTCAAGCGCCGGCGCCACCGCTGCAGGAAGTGCGGCGCGAGCGTGTGCAACAGCTGCTCGCCCGCGAAGATGCTGATCTCGCCCGAGCAGGTCACGGGCGATACGAAAGACTACGACCCGGCGCACCCGCAGCGGGTGTGCACGATCTGCGCGCCGATCCTGCAGTACTTCCAGGACGGCTTGAACACGCAGTACGCCAACTGCCACAAGGAGAACCCGCACGAGGCGAAGACGAGGCTGCACATGCCCTACAGCCGCTCACTGGAGAAGGAGTGCCGGAACGCGGCCGACATCATCGGCAACTTCTTCCGACCGGACTTTGGCGCCGACAGCGACCGGTACATCCCCGTGAGCTTTCTCAAGAAAGCCCACGGCTTGGCGTTCCTCACAGTCATCAAGGCGGGTCTGCTGATCACGGCCAAGGTCGGGACGGGCATCGTGATCGCGAAGCTGGATGACGGGTCGTGGTCTGCTCCGTCGGCGATCGGCACTGCGGGAATCGGGGGCGGACTGGAAGGCGGAGGCGAGATCGTGGAGTTTATGATCATCCTGGGCTCGAAGAACGCGGTCAAGGTGTTCCACCGCACGCAGGTGAACGTCGGCGGCGGTCTCAGCATCGCTGTTGGTCCGTACGGACGCGAAGCGAACGCCCAAGCTGCAGCGAGTCGCGGCGGGTTCAACGCGAACTTTAGCTACTCGCACAGTCGCGGGCTGTTCGTGGGCATCTCGCTGCACGGCGCGCTGATCACGTGTCGGTCCGAGGTGAACAGCAACTTTTACGGCCAGAAGCTCACTCCGGAGGAGATTTTGAATGGCGCCGTGCAACAACCGCGAGCGGCGCAGTGTCTGTACGACGCGATCGAGAGCGCGATGGAAGGGGTCGCCAAGTACGACGCCGTGGACATCGCCGACCGTCTCAAGAAGGACGCCTGCGTCTCGTGCGAGTGCAAGCAGTTTGTCGCCAAGGCGTTCTCCAAGAAGTGCAAGACCTGCGGCCACCCGCACGACAAGTAGCACATCCGCACGCATGCATGCAAGCGCATGGATCACGCCAGGCAAATGCGTCCTCTATGTGTGTTCTTCCGAGAGTGATGCGCCTGCCAAGACGAAGAGAAGAAGAAGACCAAACAGTATCCCACGACTTTTATACGCCCATCGCTATAGAGTACCTACCCTCTTATTACACTACCGACGACTACGAAACCAGCCATCTGCCTGCTCGTCTGCTGCTTTGCGTGCTGTTGCTGCTGCTGCTGGTGGTGGTGGTGATGGCAGCGCATGAAACGAAGCTGCACGAACAGCAATCGCATGCGTTGTGTCCGCATTTGTTTTCCAACATGCATCAAAGAATACTGAACAGATTTGCACTGACCGTCTTGGGATTGTCGAAGAGAGCCCTAGATGAACTATGGGGAAGACTCGAATAATGAAAACCGACTACTCCCAGCAGTCCAAGTTTATTCAATCGAGATGTCGTCACAAACCAACCGCTTCGCTGTCTACCGTGCCATCGACATCGATGCTTGGTGGTCCGTTCACTCATCTCGACTGGGTGTCAAGCCCTGCGTGCTGTATGAGGACTATCATAAATACGCGCTGAAGCCGAGTTGCCCTGCGCCAGCCTACCAACCTCGAGTCCCATCCACTGGAGGTTCGGTATTTGTTTCACCTGGGAACGATCGACAGCGTTGGCGGCTCTGGGCAATGCGTCCACCTCCGCCGATGTTGACCCCGCGCGGTCCTGCTGCGGTCGCCGAGGATCCAGCTAGAGCAGCAGTAAGTCCCCTCCCCTTCGCTGTCGAGTTGTCTGGCGCTTGCGATCGCTGACTCGCGCCTTGACAGTGACTGTTGCCCGTGTGGTTCCCGGTGCGCGGGTTCGTGGACTTGCCTTGGACGCGATCGACTGCAGCACCTGGTTGCGCAGCGAGATCGCGACGGCGAACGTCGACATCCAGTAGCACGCCAGGAGCGAGCCGTGGGACGCGATCGTTCCTGCGCGAGTGCCGTCGACCAGGAACGTCGTCCTGTCGCCAAAGTTCTCCTCCGAGTACTCGTACGAAGCGGCACCCATGCCGATGTAGTGCGTGCCGCACACCGCGCTGCCCATGATGAGCGCGCTGCCGATGCGGAGACTCTCGCACTGCGGCTAGAACGTGAGCGCGCGGGAGAGGATCCAGAACGCGGTGTTCGCAGTCACGAGCGCCACGACCGACGAGAGCACGATGATGCCGGCGTTGAAGTGCAGGATCGCGTTCGTGCGCTGCGCCAGCATGCCCAGGCAGTGCATGCCGAGCACACCCAGGGCGGCAAAGAAGCCGTCGATGCCGATCCGCCAGAGGCGCGAGAAGAGTGCGATGAACTTGAGCTTGCGCGCCACTTGGCCGCGCTTCACCATGGACTCGAGCGTCATCTTCTGCAGGTGCTGTGCGAGGATCACTTTTCGCCGCGACTGCTCCATCTCGAGGAAGAACGGGTCTTCGGACGCGATCTTGAGCCCGATGAACACGCCGAGCACGGGGAAGATGAGCGAGATGATCGTGAAGCCCAGCTCAAAGTTCACGATGAGCACCGAGCCGTCGTCCAGGATCATGTCGAGCGCGTTCATGCCCGTGAAGTGCATGCACCAGATGCCGCAGCCGCCCAGCGAGAACGACGAAATCATCAGCAAGACGAGCTTCCGCCGCTTGCTCTCTTGGACGCGCCACTGCTCCATGAGCTGGATTGCTATTTGACAGGTTCAAGCCCACAGATTCACTGTGTTAGACTCATAGAATCCAACTGCGAGCCTACTAGACACTGTTAATGGAAGCACGGAGCGCTGGGGACTCACTGCAGTAGCTCCCGGTAACTGCGATCAGGTACGACAGCGAGATCGTGTCGACCGACCAATGCTGCGAGATGCTGTGCACCGCAGTGTCCATTGTTTCTACCTCAAGACGCGTGCGTAGCGTAAATCGGTGCAATGGCGTTCAACTGCGCTGGATCCTGCCTTTCGTGTCGGGGCTCTGTTTAGAGTAATGAGATCGTGTGAAGGCAGGGGAGGAGGACTGAGTCGAAGAGCGGCACCATCGAAGGAGTGTCGGCTTGAGCTCGACGCTGGAGCTGATCAGAGGCTCAAGAAGAGACGGACGCGCGGCGAGTCTTATGACCAACGAGCACTCTCAGTCAATTGAGACCCCTCCTCGAGCGATAAGGTGTGTGTGAGAAATGACGAGATACCCCTCGTCCTGCGTTCTTGTCGCTCGTTTCCTGGCTGTGAGCCCTGAACTCGAACTCCAGCTGTTGCAAGCCAAAATAACAGGGCAAGATGAGATCTAACGTTGAATGGATCGTGCGCGCACGAATACTGGACGAAGAGATTCTGCAAAGCTAGGCGTATCATTTGCACTCCTGCAATAAGAATCACAGCGGTACACTGATTGCTCGCAGGATCACGTGGGAAATCCAAAGCTCGCTCACGGAAGCACTCACAACTTGGCGGAGATGGCTACACACGAGCCATAATGAACAAGAATCATAAGACACTGGACAAACCCTCAGCATGATTGCAACCTTAACTGAGACTCCACAGTGAAAGGAGCTCGAAACGACGCGGAATGCGCCACAGAATCCATCCGCTCAACGTCAGCAGCAAAGCATCATGCGCCAGCTCATGCTGCGTCTCCAGCGTATC